>BLKM01000363.1:1089114-1288599 GCA_013340265.1 Coptotermes formosanus
TCACTATAACGCCGCCGCTCTACTGGCTCTTTTTACAACTTTACGTGCTCCAGGGCGACAACCTCCCCCCCCAAGAAATATGTCCCCCCCCCCCCCCCCCCCCAGTGTTCGGCTACAGCATGTGAGATTTGAGGTCCTCACAGTTGATGGTGGTGAAGATTCAAGTCTTCTGGTGTGTGACGCTGTGTCGTTTAGGGAGTATTTTCCGACGTTTCGGAGGAACGTATTGCCTTCATTCTCAAGATCACACACCAGGAAGGTTAAAATCTTCACTCGCTATGTATTTCTTCCTATTTCTTTGTGGTTTCAAGAAAAAACAATGGGGCTAGTTACAGCAGAGTCACATATTACACAGAATATTTTTACGCGCGTTTATGTATAGGCGATCGACGTCGAAACAATAAATGTGTGTGATAGGGACCTTGCGAAATACGAAAAGGCCTTAAGTTTATACCACAGCTTTAAGGCTTCTTGTGCAACCCTATGATGCAGATGAAGATGATTTTTTGTCGTTTTCCCAGTAATACAGCACCAGTGGAATGAAAGTAACAAGGGAAAACCGAAGTAATCGGAGAAGAACCTGTCCCAGTGTCACTTTGTCCACCACAAATCCCACATGGACTGATGCGGGATCGAACCCGGGCCTCCGCGCTGGGAGGCTGGCGGCTAACCGCCTGAGCCATGGCACGGCCTCTAATACACTTCGATGGATTTTTACCTATTTAAGGAAGGGGAATAAGAGGGTTTAATTTTTTTTTTTAGTGGTGAAGGCCCCCGCAGCAGACGCTACGGACGCACAGCAGCCATGAGGCTTATTGTGCAAATGGGAGTGTTTTAATTACAAGCAATTTTGGGTACACGCGCTATGTCAGGAACGTAAGTACAACATTAACCTTTTAAAGCCTAGCGGTAACTTTACGTACCACTAGGTTTAACATTAAAAAATTCGACGTGGTGCCCACATTGTGTGTATGTGTTTTGTACGGATCTCAGAACAAACAGCAACTTTTGCCTTATAAAACATTAAGAGACTGGTTTTTATAACCGAAGTGGAGAGTGTTTACAGCGCGGTACGCACTGAGTCCTTATATAAAACAGATACGTTTCGTCTTTAAAGGGTTAAACACGTCTCGACCGCATGGTTCTGTGCAGACCTATTTTAGAGACAGTACGTTAGATTCAGTAATGGAGGTCGACAGTAAAACACGACGGACGAATTTCGTTGTGACAGTATTCATCACAGACAGTGCCCTAGCTAAGAAAACATCAGGTACCCCGCTGGAGGTGGTTCCAACTTTTGCTGCACTTCTAATGGAATGAATTCATCAACCGACTTACGTACTTAATAAAACACATCCCACAGCAATTATAAAAAAACTGCTACATGTTTCGGTGCCGGGGTGCCATCATCAGGGAGTTATTCAGAACAAAGAAGTAAAACGCCCAACAGCTAATCTTGGTATTGTATGTGAATAACATAAAATTTGGTACTGGAATACTAAAGTCATATTGTAAAGGTACAGTGAACAGACCTAAATCTTAATGTTACGTAGAAGCCGGGTGACAGTGGGTCTCTTGACCTTGGGGTCTGAAAGGGCAAAAAAAAAAAATAAATCCCTGTACAACCCTGGACAGTCCCTAAGGGTTCCAGGAGGTTGAGGCTCCCAGATTTCTAGACAATCGGCACATGGAGGTCGTAAGGTTGTCAGCCCTACGAACCGGCCGTCTTTACCCTACAGGAAATATGCCTGGTACTCATTTCTGTTAGAGACCCCAGGGCCACAGTGCGGCTGGAAGAATTATGTCAATGAAAAATTCCAATGACACCATCAGGAATAGAACCCGCGACCGTCCGGATTGTAGCGTAGTGCCTGAACGAACTGCGCCAACGCGTGCCCCAGTCTGAAATGGTCCTCTGATGAAACATGGCGCATCGCTAATTCTTAGTTAAACACTGTACCGCTGAGCTACGCCAGTCAGAGCTGTGGATATGCTTCATTTCGCAAGCATGCACACGACCTTCCATTCCAACATCCTACGCCGCCTTCTCCATACCGCTAACGTAACTTGCTTGCATTTGCTCGCGGTTTGTGCGACGTCAACTACTAGCCGGCTGTCCTCATGCTGACAAGCTGCGACACGTGACCACTTTACCTTGCGATGTAAGTCTACTCCGCATAATAGCGTTGACTACCACCGCCCCTCCCCCTCCATCCCTACCCCAAGGACTCGATCATAGGGACCTCCTACAATATGAGTGAAGTTTCTCTCAGATCTCGCAAGATCTAGAATACTGACTTCTGTCAGACGAGCGGAATGCAGCCGTCCAAAAAAAAAAATCCCCACAAATTTCAGTTTTCTGGGTGAAAATAGGCTGTAAAGATTAACCCTTTAAAGACAAAGCGTGTCTGTTTTATATAAGGACCCAGTGCGTACCGCGCTGTAAACACTCTCCACTTCGGTTGTAAAAACCAATCTCTTAATGCTTTATAAGGCAAAAGTTGCTGTTTGTTCTGAGATCCGTACAAAACACATAAACGCAATGTAGGCACCACGTAGAATTTTTTAATGTTAAACCTGGTCGTATGTAAAGTTACCGCTAGGCTTCAAAAGGTTAATATATAGTGAATTGTAACGTTGCCTGTTGTTTCGTCTGGGTGTGAGGCCTGGGCTTTCACAATGGCGGGATAGCATGGGATGAGGGTGTTCGAGAGTAGGGTGCTGAGGAAGATATGTGGGCCTAAGAGGGACGAGGTAACAAGGGAGTGGAGAAGACTACAGAACGAGGAGCTTTATGATCTGTATCCTCACCAAATATCTTTCGGGTGATCAAAACAAGAAGAATCAGATGGGCTGGTCATGTAGCACGTACGGGAAAGGTGCACACAGGCGGTTTTGGTGGAGAGACCGGGAGGGAACGAGACCACTTGGAAGACCTAGGTGTAGATGGGAGTACAATATTAAAATATATCTTCGAGAAGGGGGATGCGGAGGCATGGACTGGACTGATCTGGCTCAGGATAAGGACAGGTGGTGGGCGCTTGTGAATGCGGTAATGAATCTTCGGGTTCCATAAAATGTAGGAGATTTCTTTACTAGCTGACGACCTGTTAGCTTTGCAGGAAGGACTCTGCTACATGGACACAGTACGTCTCGGGGCCCCGTCTAACCCTCAGGACCCCCGCGCTGCGGGGTCTGTGGGGGTGGGGGGCCTTACTAAAGCCATTGATTCAGCATTTTATGATTCAAAATGTTTAAGGGATTCTACGCCACTTTTTTCAAAAACCCATCACCTTCGATGTTTGGTCAAGGAGCCAAGGATCGATCATACAAGGCGACGGCGTATTCGAATCCCCTCGCAGCATAAATTTTATGTCTTGGCACGACAGCGTAGTCGAGGGCATACTGACTAAGTTGATGGTCAGGGATTCAATCCCCGGCAGGCCCGATAAATTTTTCCCCATTCAAAAACGTTCATACCGCCACCGGGACTCACCCAGCATCCACCCAGCGGCTAATGGTGGCTGCCCACTCACCATCTAGCACCACGGTTAAGGACAGCGGTGCTACACCTCTAATCCTCTATATGCCTTCAGAGCGTGCACAAGGCCAAAACTGTTTGCACAGCCAAGATATCTGTACCTGTCTGACTAACTCTCTGTTCAAATAACAGTTCTCACATCTCACTCACTCCTGGTATAGAATGGAAAATACAAACTGCACTTTGTTGACACAGCGTATTTATATGTTTCATATGAATCAAAGAATAAACAGCGCCTGTTTCCCTACACAACATTAAGACGCTGATCTTCGTATTACACAAGCAGTATATCCTGTGAGGCAGGATCTGAATGTTTAAACATTATTATATTCTGTTGCACACCAAATTTCAAAGCATTAATATAAAACGTAATGTGATTTTACTAACAGTTTATGACCGCTGCCCCCCCGGGGGGGGCCCGCGCTGACAATTTCACTTCCAGATCTGAGGATACAAACGCGTTGCACGGACTGCGCACAGCTTCATCAGCTACTGCCACGGCACGTTGGTGGGCTACTGGACACGCCACTCGCCTGCGAGTTCACTCGTTAGCAAGTGAGCGAGAAGCAAGTAAATTATGCACGCCTATTACACGCAGGAATATAGGCGCTGGGCAGCCAGCTACTAGGCATTTCGTTCTCTGTCTGACAGCTCAGAGACGAACTGAATAATTTTAGTGTTTTATGACAAGTTACTCGCTAGCCTGTCAATTACACTGAGCGAGTTTACAAGCGGAATATTCATATAGCCAGCGAGTAGCGAGTAAAGATGAACCGATTTCAACTTCACTCGCTCGGATGTACTAGCCAGCTAGTTTATCCGCTTTTATAACCAGGCAAGGCGAGTTTAAAAGCTCGTAATTATCTCGCTGGCGAGTAGCCTGTAAAGTAGTCCCGTGTAATCCACGCCAGGTTACGTGAGACGATCAAGTGTATTCCACTCCCATTTCGTGACGTCCCTAGTTCAGACCCTGGTACGAACAGCGGCTATTTAAATTTTTCGTGGTTCTTTCCATATCCTTCACAGTTCATCATATTATTCCACCGTAAGCACTCTCTACAATGTGGCTGCAGCATAGTTAGTTAAATATCTCACTGTATACGCCCAGACGTTAGGCGATTTTTTTTCGGAAATAGCCGCATAAAGAAGTAAGGGTCACCTTATAAGCCAGTCACGACGTCATTTCCCAGTAACACGTTGGGGCCATGTCATTTCCTTGTAAACAGTGACTAATACGCCACTGTGTATCGCAGTTTAACCTTTTAAAGCCTAGCGGTAACTTTACGTACCACCAGGTTTAACATTAAAAAATTCTACGTGGTGCCCACATTGCGTTTATGTGTTTTGTACGGATCTCAGAACAAACAGCACATTTGCCTTATAAAAAATTAAGAGATTGGTTTTTATAACCGAAGTGGAGAGTGTTTACAGCGCGGTACGCACTGAGTCCTTATATAAAACAGATACGCTTCGTCTTTAAAGGGTTAAAAAATTCTACGTGGTGCCCACATTGCGTTTATGTGTTTTGTACGGATCTCAGAACAAACAGCAACTTTTGCCTTATAATTTTATAAGAGATTGGTTTTTATAACCGAAGTGGAGAGTGTTTACAGCGCGGTACGGACTGAGTCCTTATATAAAACAGATACGCTTCGTCTTTGAAGGGTTAAAAAATTCTACGTGGTGCCCACATTGCGTTTATGTGTTTCGTACGGATCTCAGAACAAACAGCAACTTTTGCCTTATAAAACATTAAGAGATTGGTTTTTATAACCGAAGTGGAGAGTGTTTACAGCGCGGTACGCACTGAGTCCTTATATAAAACAGATACGCTTCGTCTTTAAAGGGTTAAAAAATTCTACGTGGTGCCCACATTGCGTTTATGTGTTTTGTACGGATCTCACAACAAACAGCGACTTTTGCCTTATAAAACATTAAGAGACTGGTTTTTATAACCGAAGTGGAGAGTGTTTACAGCGCGGTAAGCACTGAGTCCTTATATAAAACAGGTTTCGTCCTCAAAGGGTTAAGCTTTAGTAGTAACTGCAGGGTAGTATACGTCGTTGTCTAACTAATAGTGTTAAAATTGTCTAAGTTTTCTGAGTTTTTCCTCAAAATACCCCAGTGGAAAAAAAGGAAGTCGCCTTATTTTCGGGCTTACAGGTACAACAAGCAGGTCAGCGCAGAGGTGACGCTTCACTCGGGGTGGAGGAGGGGGCGAAGTTCGAATTTCGGTCGGGGATGCGGGCTATTCGAAGGTATTTCGTGTTTCTTTCCAGGTCTTCCAAGGCAAATGCAGGAATAGGACGTCGATTAGGCCACGACCGCTTCCTTACAAATCCTGTATAAATCACTATTCATCGATCATTCTACCATTCGACGCTATAAACTATAATTGTTGAATGTGGCAGAGCCGCAAAATAACCTCAAAATAAGAAAACATATAAAATGTGATTGAGGCATGCCGAGCCCTCTTTGTGATACTACGCCAGTACTCTTCTGAAAAGACAGAGGACAACCACGAGAAACCTCAGTGGAGATTACCCGTGTCGCAAACGGGATTCGAACCAGATACTTCGCGAATAAAGACCACTGCCATTACCAATGAGCTAGGATGTTTGTCACATTACCGCGTTCCTGCGCCTCTTCTACACATACGTACGGGCCCGCGCGCGCGCCGTCATTCCTAGAGCGAGATATACACTCTGGGACTCAACAGCTGTACGGCCCTAGATGCTGCAGAAATGTAGGCAAACGATGTCAAACAGTCCAACAATTCACCTAGCGAAAGTTACCACGATTGCTACTGTGAACTAAATGACTAAACGACCGGAAGGGAATTTAGGGAAGCACAATGGTGACCACATCGCCGATGGACGGATCAGTTCCTGTAGTCGCAGAACGGACAACGATATCCAAACTGCCAATGGGAGGAGCAGGAGGGGGAGGAGAAGTAGTAGTAGAAGAAGTAGAAGAAGAACAAGAACAAGAAGAAGTAGAACAAGAAGAAGAAGTAGAAGAAGAACAAGAAGTAGAAGAAGAACAAGAAGAAGTAGAAGAATAAGTAGAATAAGAAGAAGAAGAAGAAGAAGAAGAAGAAGAAGAACAAGAACAAGAAGAACAAGAACAAGAAGTAGAACAAGAAGTAGAACAAGAAGAAGAAGAAGAAGAAGAAGTAGAACAAGAAGAAGAAGAAGAAGAAGAAGAAGAAGAAGAAGACAATGGAGGGTTAACACTCGGGGGAATTCCCGTGGCTACGGTTTACACGAAAGACAAATCTCGTACTTACGTCGTTGGGATCGGCCGCCTGGTAGAGATAGCAGTATAGCAACGGTTCCACGGTGTCCCTAAGCAGGTACATGAAGGTGCAGTGGTTGCTATATGCTTGTGAGTATCTGATAATGTTCTGCAGAGAGTGCTGGAACAGGATGCCTGGAGCCTGCTGCGTCGAGTCCACGCCACCCAGGCTGAAGACATACACTTGCCCATCTTGGATGCCTATGCAAACCTGCAACGTCACAAGAAAAGCAAATATATAATACAAAGCTTTCACGGCGAATAATTCAGTAAAATATTCTCGGGCTAGCAACCGCATCATGTGGCTCAATGGCGAGTACAACAACGGTTACAGGGACCATATCTGTCCTCGAAACGTTGGTTTACTCGTGATTCAACCGCATGACGCGCAGTTGCTAGCTCGAGAATGATTTACTGCCTGCAAAGTAAGCAATACGGACGTTGGAAAAGGTGGTGGCAAGCTATAGCGGTTCATTTTCCAACAACAAAGTGTATTCACTTTCCTTTCTCAAAGTAACTCATTGCAGCGATTTAATTCAGTAAAATCCTTGAAATCAAATTAGAATAAAAGTGTAATACTGGTACAGTAAGGTTCAATGCATTCTAAAGTCTCGAAAAACTGAGGTTTATCACTGAAATATGTTGCTATAAAACTACCGTATTCCCTGCATTGTAAGACGCGACGAGTCACAGACGGACCCTATAATTAGCAAAGTATTTTTGCGCATTTAATAGCCCAAAATTCCTCCCGTTGTTAAGAAACAGTGTCATTTTTGGGGACTTCTTGAGGAAACATGACGGGAAATGCATGTATAATATACCATAGAGGCGCGTTCGCGTAACCATTGTTGCCGTGGAAAAGCAATAAGTAATACATATTCCGAGTGCGTCTCTGTAGCCTTAGTTATCCGGCATGCAAAGCGCATGCGCCGTATTGTATTGTCATCTGTGGCCTGTCTGACTCTACGATATTTTTCCACATTATCTCATAAACGGCACGATTTAAGGGAAAAGTTACTGAACATAAGATGTGTGTTTTGATTTTCTCTACAACTTTTGTGTGAAACATTTCTCATTCCAAGCAGAATTCGGCGAAATATTATCATAAATGTAGACAGGTCTTCATGTAAAATACCCGTTATTCTTGTCACATTTTAATGAAAGCTGTATTTCTACACAGATTTTCGAAAAATCTTCAAATATAAAATTTCACGAAAATCCGTTTTGTGGGAGACGAGTTGTTCCATGCGGACGGAGAGAGAGAGAGAGAGAGAGAGAGAGAGAGAGACGTGACGAAGTTAACAGTCGCTTTTCGCAAATATTCGAACACGCCTAAAAAGCGTCATACGAGACGGAAATACGATGCACAACAGCAGGCAGAGAGAACCCTCGAAGGCCGTTTATCTGCCATCCATGAGACTTCTTTCCGCGGCCTTAGTATATTGACGAAACTCCTCGCCTTTCAATGGAACCCGCACGTTCGTCACTGTCTCCACAATATTCCGCCATAGGCCCCTGTTTCTGAGACAGATGGAAGCACCCGCACTACGTTACCCTACCGCTTTCATATCTATTTTAATGTTATCCTTCAATGCACACCACACGTTCCAAAAGCGACCTCTTTTCTTTATGGTTTCCTACTAAAACTTTCTGTGAATTTCACATCAATCTCGTTGCAACGTACATCTCATATATGTAACTTCATGTACCAGACTCCTTGAGAAGCTAACTGGCCAAAATTTTTCGCACCTTCAATGAAACCCTAACATTCACTACTTTGTTCACTGATCAGATCTTGAGCCAGATGGATTCAGATCTCGTCCTCGCACTATTTATTTAAGATCCATTTTAATATCATCCTCCATACATACCTACATTACACAAACATGTTCTCCTCAGGACTCGCGACTAAAATTTGATATGCATTGACTATCCCGATACAAAGCTTTTGAGTTTTATTTTCTCTAAGCAAGAGTATTATGAATTCTTACAAAAAAATAGGTGCGTAGGTGGATGGGTGAGTGGATGGACAATTACAATCTAAATAAAAAAATTCTCTGCTTAGTTACCGGTCCTGGACCATCAGCAACTTGCACGACACGTTACAGACAGGCTATTAGTGACACTGTCCAATAGGTGTGGCCAGACAAGTGACCTGCGTTCAAACCGTCCCAACGTAGAACAATGATCACGTGACTGGAGTGTGATTCCCACGAGGAGAGCCAACTGTTGGCCCACCCCGTGCATATTTAGCTTCACTCCGCATCGCACTGCAATGAGCTGGTTCGTGGAAGAACAGTGGGTCAGAACAGAACTTTGCCAAGACGGCGTGGCGTCACAGTGGTGGCTCACAAACGCAATAGTCTCCGAACCTAAGCTAACAATACTTTTTTTTTCAGATTGTATTACCTGCATATCTGCTACACGCCTGCCTCACGTGGCCCGTCGTCACTGAGCTAGAACACACTATGTTTAATACATAATTCCATTACCGAATATGCCACTAAGTACGCCGAATGTGAGGTGGAGGCAGACACAAAGTATTCAACGCACCTACCGTTGGTACACTGCGTGTAGGGAATACGAAAAACCGGACAGTGCGGTTTACAAAATTGTTTTTACCATTAACCCTTTAAAGAAGATGCGTATCTGTTTTATATAAGGACTCAGCGCGTACCGCGATGTAAACACTCTCCACTTCGGTTATAAAAACCAATCTCTTAATGTTTTATAAGGCAAAAGTTGCTGTTTGTTCTGAGATCCATACAAAACACATAAACGCAATGTGGGCACCACGTAGAATTTTTTCATGTTAAACCTGGTCGTATGTAAAGTTACCGCTAGGCTTTAAAAGGTTAATGAGGACGTTTGAAAGAAACCCCACCAACGCAGAGGACGAACGCACTTGAGGATGGCTCAAAATAGTCGAAACATATCTGAATGTGGTTTTTATTAAGCAGGTGTTGCGTTAGACGGTTAATTTTTTCTGCCTATTTAGAAGAACACGATTTCACATTCCGATTCAATATCTGTCTGTACACAGCGTTACACATTTCCAAGAAATGAAACAGCGAAAGATAAAATCGTTTTCCTGCTCTACCAGTAATCGAGGTCAATTATGTGTGTCAGCTTAATACGTTCGACATGTTTACCGTAACTGTCCCTAAGCAAAACTATGAAGCAACGGACACAAAACAATTACAATATAAGTCCCACAGGCGCACAGAACTGTTTCTCAGTGTTATCTAAAAACACAGTAATGGGTTTATTCTCAATCAGGAGCGTAGCTACGCGGGGAAACGGGCGATTGGTGCAGCTGCCCCAGGCAGCAGAGTCCAAGGGGCGGCAACGCGAATATTTTAAATTAAAAAATTAATTTTGTTCACTCAATAAATTTCAAGTAATCGAGCCAAATGAAACAGAATTAGACACATCACTGATTTTCTTAAAGGTCATCATTTCTGTTAGGAGTGGCCGTTGTGATTATTATTTCCGCGGGCCAAAATGCCTAGCTACACCACTGCTCTGTGTCACTCCAATTCATGGACACCCCAAAACAATGATCAACCGGACTGTAACAACCACACATGCGCAGAACATTCGCTCAACGCCATTGTTAATATCAGCACCAATAATACTAGCACGTACCATAACTAGTTAACCATGAGACAAGGAGCGGCTCGCCCATAAGAGCTGCATTCCGCATGTAGTAATTTTGCTACTGTGTTTATAGCCTAAATCATATCTTGCATGCGCAGGAGGGTGGATTGTAAAATGCGTATATTTTCGGGAAATTTCTTGGCATTATATGCAAATAAACCGAAGCCAGGACAGCGTAGTCGTTATAGTGAGTAAGCCACATGGTAGACGATCCGGGGTTTGAATCCCTGGAGGGGCAATTGATTTTATTCTTCTCCGAAGCGCCCGGACCGGATTTGCGGCCCACCCAGCCAGCTGTGTGTCTCGGGGGTAAAGTGACCGCGACGTGATACTGACCACTCACCTCCGTCTAGCGCCGAGGTTAAAAGAATGAGTGGAGCTATACCTCTACATTCCATATGCCTTCACTTTGCGGACAGTGACAACTTTACTTTTCTTTACATTTAAATGATTTAGAAGAGACACAGAGGCCGCCCTGAATATTCTCCCCCTCAGCAGTTTGCATCAAATGCCCTGTGAAGGACAATGCGTTGCGAGGCTCCCCGACTTGTAACGATTTGCATCTTGAAGGATATTTTTTTTACTACAACAAAAAGGAAGAAACTTACTGAGACGCAGTAGACAAACATGAATGGCCCTGAGCAACCTGGGACGGTAACAAGCAAACATCCAGCTAAAAGACGCACACGCTTCTTCCAATCAAGCGTGTGCATTACCACACTCGCAGTTAAATGTTTTAACGTACTGCCTATTTTAAAACAAAAACAAAACTCTTCACGTTTTACCGATACGCTGTATCAATATCTTCTGTATGATTCCCCAAAACAAACACAGACCAGTTCCCGAACAGCATCAACTTCTTGATCTTTGAAATGGAAACGCTTTCTGTTTTATGTGACATATGAACTTAGACTAGGCTACGGGCTGGATGATCCGGCGTTCGTACCCCGGCAGTCCCGGAAGCGGGGGTTTTCTCTTCTACAAAACGTTCAGAGTAGCTCGGGGGCCAACCCAGCCCCCTCTTCAACAAGCATCGTGGTTCTTTCCCGGGGATAGCGCCTGGGATGTCAAGCTGATCAGGGACGCCGAGAGCGCGTTCGGGCCCCGATGAACAAAAGTTCTTGGTGCCCTCCAGTAAGAACGGAACAGCGAATGGAAAAGCAGGGCAACAGAGTAGACAGCATCGTACGCAAGATGGCCGCTGGCGCCAAGCGCCGTCAACACGACAAATCACTACCTAATTACATCTTTTACTAGCTTGAAATACAAAAACATAGGCAATACAGTTGCGACCCGTGCCCCCTTCCGGACCGTCTGGACCCGGTAATTTGTACTGGCTTCCCCTCTCAACCCTCTTCGGCACTGAAGGTGATTATTACCTCCTTCTAGAGCCGAGGTTAAGAATGAATGGAAATATACCTCTTCTCCTCCTATACGCCATCCAGGCGTGGAAAGCGGTAAGCTTATCTTTTGTTGCATGTTTCTCATACAGTCGTCCCAATGTTAACACCAACACGTCGGCCAACAGCAACGATACTGTTGAAGTAATTTCCTCTGCCACGTGCCCAAATAACGGTCCACTTCTCAACGCCTTACCTTCTCTCCAACACCCTTTTTACCAAAAGTACCAACCGACACTGCCTTGGGAATCTCACGGCCAAAATTTTGTAGCTGTAGCCCCCCTCCCCCCCCCCAATTAATAAATGCCGTGTCTCTCGCTACGCACCCCGTCAACGACCCCTGGGCTGCGATCATCATATCGTTGGCACCACAGCAATTTCAAACTAAGACGGGGGAAGGGGGATCCTAACAGAAGTAATGCTGCTTACTCATTCGTTTACTTAGAGGCGATTTTCAACAAAACGGCTTCTGTATCAGCGAAATAAATGCTATCAGCAACCCAGACGATGAATGACATTTCACGATACATACGGATACCGCAGCACACATATACCAAAAAAATCTACGAACCTCAAAATTCTAGACTTCAGACGGGTCACGTGAAGGAAGTTTATTACAAAGTAACAAGCAATGGTAAAGCTATCCCTGTACAGGCCTGGACAGGCCCTTAGTGTTCCAGGAGGTTGAGGCTCCCAGATTTCAAGACAATCGGCACATGATGGTGGTAAGGTTGTCAGCCCTACGCCCCGACCGCCTTTACCCCTCAAGGAAACATTCCTGGTAGTCATTTCTGTTCGAGGCTGAGTCGACCCCCCGCAGCCATAGTGAGACCGGAAGGATTGTGTCAATGAAAAATTGCAATGGTTCCATCGGTAATATCGCCAGCGACCTTCCGGCTTACAACGCAGTACTTCAACCAACTGCGCCACCGCATGCTCCTCCATACTGAGGACCCACACATATTAGGCGCAACCGTCCAATATCAGCCATCCGGGATTTGTGCACCCCTGCATACAGACACGAAGACGCAGTCAGTAACCTTCTAAAAAACCAAATGGTTATCACACGTACCACTTACTTTAACCTTTTAAAGCCTAGCGGTAACTTTACGCACCACCAGCTTTAACATTAAAAAATTCTACGTGGTGCTCACATCGCGTTTATGTGTTTTGTACGGATCTCAGAACAAACAGCAACTTTTGCCTTATAAAACATTAAGAGACTGGTTTTTATAACCGAAGTGGAGAGTGTTTACAGCGCGGTACGGACTGGATCCTTATATATAAAATAGATATGCTTCGTCTTTAACGGGCTAATACTTGAAAAATACCCCGTATTTTGCCTGCATAGTGTATATGAATGCTCCTAGCACCACCTTCATAACACAAAGTGACTGTCCCCTTGAACATTACTAACCAGACGCTATTCCTAAAAGAGAATGGGTGTTGTACGTGCAGTAGGGATCGGATTTTTCCATATGAATTACAAGAATTTCAGGGATCAAGCGGGTGAGGGTGTAGCACATTTTAAACATCTCCAAGTATCCTGAACAGTACGTCAGTTGACAACCCCCGTTGTCACCTGACAGACACATGCGTCACTACCATTACGAAATGTATGACGCCATCACGGAATACACACGTTTCGTCGCTTCCTGTGGCGTGTTGATATGTAGGGCGATTAGAAAGCATTTACAAGATATTAGATACCGATAACACTATCAGCATACTGTAATGGACAAACGTCATGAAAGACTCCCCTACGCTGCAGTCATTCGTTTAAAATGAGACCCATACTGAATACGAACTAAGCCAGCTTAATCCATTCGTTAATTCCTTGTATCACCTATGAATATGACACTAACCGCCTAAAAGTTTCAACCGTTTTCTATAAACGAAACTTCTAAAATTTCAATCGATATTATCAATTAAAAAACCCGTACGGTAAATATGTCGCAACTTTTCATTAAGTTACACCAGTAGGTCTTCGAAAAATTACAAATGATAAGAAAGTACGAAGAAAAACCATGTCTAACGGTTCCGCTTCTTTTGTTTAATTATCTGACAAGCCTTGAGACTACAGAACAAGTTACTTGAACACAGCAGGCATATTTGTGTTTCTGTACTAATGCTCGTTACGCACCTTCCCTCCGATAACGTATCTAGCCAGTTACACACAACACGCATGCAAAAAAACGTGTACATGTCGCCCTGTAAACATTACTTTAAAAGTAATTTTAAATTGACAGTAATTGTGCTCCTACGTTTTAAGACAAGGAACTGAAGATAACCTAACAGTAAGGCCGAAACATGCAGTCTACACAGGAATACAGCCATGTTGACGCGGAAGATGACGAACCTACTGTTTTATTACACATTAAAACTCAATAATAAAAGGGTAAGGTTTTCACTGCCCTTGCGAGGAAGGCATATAGGGCGAGTAGAGATATAACTCCACTTGTTCTTACACTCGACACTGGATGGATGAGAAAGGTTAACATCACGGCCCGGCCTTGTAACGCCTCCCCACCCCTCACCGGCCGAGAATCACGGTACGCATTGAACGGAAGTCTGGGTGAGCTCCAGCTCCAGTCTGGACGTCTTCGTAAAGAGAAAAATGCCTTGCCCCTGTAGGGATTCGAACCCCAGAGCGTCAAGCCCGTAGCCTAGTCGCTATGCCGACTGCGCTAGTAATAGACTGGCCTACACTACTATAACGCAGTCACATCTTTTGACACTTCAGTGAAGGTTACAGCGTTTGATTCTGAGTAGGTATAAGATGCAGGCTTATATAAATGCACTAACAACGTAAATTTTCTTCTGTGAGAATAACGGAAAGCAAACCCAACACGGACGCCTATAATGCAGCCAATTATCCATCCGTATTATAGATCCAGTTATGCCAGTCGAATCTGCCTAATTCCTGTAATTTAGGTCGAATTTTGGGGGGGGGGGGGGGGGAATTTTATATATTTTTCTTAACCTTTTAAAGCCTAGCGGTAACTTTATGTACCATCAGGTTTAACATTAAAAAATTCTACGTGGTGCCCACATTGCGTTTTTGTGTTTTGTACGGATCTCCGAACAAACAGCAACTTTTGCCTTATAAAACATTAAGAAATTAGTTTTTATAACCGAAGTGGAGTGTTTACAGCGCGGTACGCACTGAGTCCTTATATAAAACAGATACGTTTCGTCTTTAAAGGGTTAAATATTCGTCATAACATCCGACTTCGGTAGTTATGCCGATATCACTGCTTTATTTAACTCGCACATTTAATATATGTGCATATTTATTCAGATTTTGCATTGACTTCCTTGATTTCAGGCTTTCGCCGCGATGTTCATGAGATCTGCGCTCTCCTGGGATATTACACGGCGTGGTGTGGTAATTGTTTACCGACGTTTCGGGACAACATATCGGTCTCATCTTCAAGGGTCAAGAATCTTCACCCTTGAAGATGGGACAGATACGATTCTTTACGTCGGTAAAGGATTACCACTCGACGCTGCGTAACATCCCAGAAGAGCGCATATCTCATCAACATCGCGTCGGAAACCTGAAATCAACGTTACTGTCGAACACAATCGTTTCCCTAAACATAAGTAACCAATTCGTTTTTATAATGGTGATGCAAAGTGTTTTTTGTTACAAAGGAAATAAGTTTTGAAACACTACTTCGACGAACTTGTATCTTCAAACAGATGAATAAAGGGCACGACCTAAGAATTCTGTTGTGGTTTTTGATTGGCTCGAAGACGGGTGTCGGGAAATATCGAATGTCATGGGCTACTGATGGTGATGTCATACGGACCTACTGACAACACCGCGTCTTTATTTTGCTCACGACCCTTCTGAATGGCTACTCAAAGAGCTACCGTAAACCGAAGTGATTTTACAAACACGACCTGGAACGCCGTTTTCAATACAATTAGTTACAACGCGTCACCGTGACGTCAATGCTAACAGATCGGGCTCAAGGCGGGATAGAGGACGCGTGTCGCCAGTTCCCACAGCTGAAACAACACAACCCAAGAATCGCTGATTTCCAATCTAAAAGGCCAGAGTTCAAATACCGAGAGTGGACCATGTTTTCTGCAGCTAGGAAGCACTAGATCGGACTCTGCGTAGAACTCGCTGGGAAACAGGCTACGGGACCGTTCGCAAGAGAGACTGCGTAACGGATGCATGGTGCGTAAGATACTGTCACTGCTGTAAGGAGACTGTAGAGATAACGGCAGGTAAGAACGTACGATCTTGGCGTGTGGCGAGTTGAAGGGTTCAAGGTCAGATAAAGGTCAGTTTCTTAGCATACCTGCATATGTAAGCCGAAACCCTGCTTACCTCGCGGAAGTAGTGTATGCTGTCCAGGTGTTTCCAGTTAGGCAGTAGTTACCTGGTCCGAAAAACAACGCAGTCAAGGTGAAGGTCGCAGATTATATATATATAAGGGCCGAGATAGCGCAGTCGGTATAGCCACTCGCTGGGACCCTTTTCCTTGGACCCTGAGAATGTGAGAGGTCTGAGTCTAAGGGCCAACTGGAACTTCTTTAGGAGGCCAGGGCTCTCGTGACTTGGATCTAATGAGGGGGCACAAAGGGCTTGGGAAGGCCTACGTGAAACGGGACCGTGAGGGCTCGACCCATATTTACTTACTTACTTACTTACTTACTACAGCCACTCGCTACGGGCTGGGGGGGGGGGGGGCCGAGATTTTCCGCTTTCGTCCAGACCGGCTCTGGGGGGCCACCCACCTGCCTATACAAAGGGTACTGGGTCTTTCCCGGGGGTAAAGCGGGCGGGGCGTAGTGTTGACTACCGTACCCCCTTCTACTGCCGAGGGCAACGAAAGGGTGGAGCTATACCTCCACTCCTCCTTGGGCCTCAGGCCTGTATAGGGATCCCTTTAACTTTTTTTTTTTACTACAGATAAACATTTCAGCAGGATCTCGCTTCACTGTCGATCGAACAGTTCGTAACATTCTTTACAAAGTCCGACTGTCAGTCTATCCATGTGTCTGTCCGTCTGCGACATCTTATCAGTGCCCAAACCGCTGTACCAGGGATTTTTTGATTTGGTAATGCTGCCGACTTCCATCGAAACCTGTCAGGCGGTTCACATTTTCAGCCACAGAGACCAATTATAAAGTCCACTCTGCTTACGACTTTAACCCTTTAAATACGAAGCGTATCTGTTTTATATAAGGACTCAGTGCGTACCGCGCTGTAAACAGTCTCCACTTCGGTTATAAAAACCAATCTCTTAATGTTTTATAAGGCAGAAGTTGCTGTTTGTTCTGAGATCCGTACAAAACACATAAACGCAATGTGGGCACCACGTAGAATTTTTTAATGTTAAACCTGGTTGTATGTAAAGTTACCGCTAGGCTTTAAAAGGTTAAACGGATAAACTACAGGCAAATAAGTTTAACAGGACAGGCAATGTACGTATAACGTAAAATTCTGGCGCGTTCGCGTAACCACTGTTCCCATCCTGCATTATGTGTCAACTTCGTTAGGTAATGAAAATGACGGGTAAGGAAGTAATTTTCGTGATCTAGTTCGACATACAGTCGAACTCGGTTATAACGACATCGAATGGACTGAAACATTTGTGTCGTTATATCCGAGTGTCGCTGTAAGCGAGGTGTATGTTAACCTTTTAAAGCCTAGCGGTAACTTTACGTACCACCAGGTTTAACGTTAAAAAATTCTACGTGGTGCCCACATTGCGTTTATGTGTTTTGTACGGATCTCAGAACAAACAGCAACTTTTGCCTTATAAAACATTAAGAGATTGGTTTTTATAACCGAAGTGGAGTGTTTACAGCGCGGTACGCACTGAGTCCTTATACAAAACACATACGCTTCGTCTTTAAAGGGTTAAAAGTGAAGGAAAAATATTTTCAGACAAAATGTAGGCCTGCAGGCATACTGCTTAAATTTTCACGCTATGATCTACTTTAAATGCAAATTACAATTAAGATTTAGAAAGAATAAAAATTAACCTATCATACTTGTCCATTTCCATAGAGGTTTACACAGAAAAATACAATAAGTTACATTTAAAATTTCGTAACAAAAACACTCCACTGTAATTTCCAAATTTGCTCATACGGTAAGACATGTCTATAATTTACGACAAAATTTTGCCGTTCCCTGGCTTGGCTTCGTAGTAGCGGTTCACAATACATCTGTGTGCAAACCACAGTGAGCTCAAACACCGGCCCTTGCGTAGCTATAAACGCAAAAGTGGCATATGTCTCAAAACCGGCTGACGCAGTTAGGTCGTTCTTGCATTCAGCGAATGGACCGTCGCTCTCCAGGCCATACACGATTTGCTTTCATATAGCAAACGAGCGGCAGCAGTCCTGGGATGAGACAGGAAATCGCCTGACAAACAGCTGATAGGGTGCAACTGCACGGGCTGGAGAATGACGCAGGGTGAGTCGCGCTTCTTGGAAAATTGTGTTAGCACCAATGATTGGCAATGTCATTACACCCGAGGTAGTTGCTGTTAACGTATGTCGTACTAAGCCAGGTACAAAAAAACACATGCCTTATGGGGAAATGGTACCAGAAAATGTTTGACGCTCTATCCGAGGTGTCGTACAAACCGAGGTCGTTATAACCGAGTTCAACTTTACTATCACGTATGGCTGCAGCTACTGTGCAAAACCACTAAAAGTCTCAGAATGACAAAGAGTCTCACCACATAAGGTAGCATACAAGTGACGGGGTAAACAAGGAAGAAGACGTCAGCAGCTACTGTTATGACCTTGAGGAAAAGAAGGGATACTGTAAATTGAAATAGGAAGCACTATATCGCACTATGCGGAGAAGCCGCTTTGGAACAGGCTATGGACCTGCCGCGAGGCAGACTACAGAATTCATGACCCAAAAGGTTCATGCCCTGAGCACCATGGCTGTGATGCCCTGCTCTGTTCGCAACATATAATGATAAAATATACACTAAGTCTTACCTTCTCCGAAGTGCCTCGCCTCTTGATTTCTGCAATAACCCACGGCAACATGGGTCTGGAAAACCTCTTATCCATGGCGGTGAATCCGAGATACTCCACAGAGTACAGCTTCATGTTAAGTTCCACCGCCATCTTGTGCACTTCACCGCAACACACTTTGTTATCAAATCCTACTTCATACTGTTGTTATCGAAGCAAAACAAATACTAGACAAAT
The DNA here is from genome assembly GCA_013340265.1 of Coptotermes formosanus. NCBI lineage: Eukaryota > Metazoa > Arthropoda > Insecta > Blattodea > Rhinotermitidae > Coptotermes > Coptotermes formosanus. The sequence continues at coordinate 1,108,213 of BLKM01000363.1, forward strand.
GTAAAACACCATTGTTATTTCATGATAAGTTGCCGCTAAGCTGATGAATGAACGATTATTAAAAGAAACACTTCACTCCATGCGGAATGGCTATGGTTCTCTGTCACATTTGCAGTTTTCTCACCAAACCATGCCTCTGCGGTTGCGTCTGAGTCTACAGCCTCTGTGGAAATCCTGCAAGGAAACGAACCAGAGCGATTACATACTAAACAGTACAGAGATTTCTTTGGGGAATTAAGGGAAATACAGTCGAACCCGGTTATAACATCGGTTTACACGACACCTTGCCTATAGCGTCAGATATTCTGTGGTACAAATTAATTCGTCACTGCTAACCATAACGTTACACTTCTAGGTTTATAATGACAAAAAAAAATCCAATCCCTTTCATGACGTTATAAACGAGTTCGACTCTATGTTGGGGGCGAGGTGGGCGTAACAGTTCGAGATATATAGACGACGTCGATCCGTGGGACTTCTTTCTGTGGCTGCAGTGTAATGCAAATAACAACACGGAAGGAAGTGGCCAGGCATGTTTCAGGGGGAAATTATAAACCACACGAGATGAGCGGAAACGGAAGACTTGCACAACTGAGAATCCAGACTGGGAGGGCAAAACACATGACGAGAAAAATATGAAACGTGATAGGATTAAAAGACAACGATCGCCCTGTGACCTGCCATGAAGGCACAGAGGGGGAACAGATATAGCTCTATTCTTCCTTAAATCTGGGCGCTAGATGCGGGTGGGTGAATAAAGCCACGCCCTGGCCTTTTTACCCCCCGTAATGACCGGTACCCACTGTATGTGATTAGATTATGGATGTAATATTTTGAAGAAAACGAAATATTTTAATTATATTCTGGGTAAAATGCTTCTAATAAATGACAACATATAATGAAAAAATACGGGCTATTCAATTTATAATGCGAGCGGGCCAGTCTGGGAAGATAAATGGATCCGGCGGGAGTGTGGACTATACACGCATATACAATATACAAATACACACACACACACACACACACACACACACACACAGTCAGTCTGTTATGTTTACGGTTAGAAATGAGATTACCTTTTTAAAAATACCACAGAACTAACGAGACAGGTATCGTAAGTATAAACATAACACTGAGGCGCGTTCGCGTAACCATTGTTGCCATCGAAAACCAATAAGTATTAGATACATATTCTGAGTGTGTGTGTGTGTGTGTATGTGTAGCCTTAGCTTTTCCAGGACGCAAACCCACAAAATAGCACTATCCCTTGCCCTCTGCCAGGAATCTACTCACGATTCCTCGATCCTAGAACCCGTAACGATTGAGCTACCCCGAACCACTGTGCTTTAACCAAACAGTAACAGTTAATATCTACTTATCCTAAACACGAGTGTATGATTGTAGACAAATGTGACAGACTGGTCCAACTGCTACAATCAGAAGTTCTACTGTTGACAAAATTGATCAATAAGAACTCGTTATACAGCTTAAAGGCACGCACGTGCTCATTGTGTTATGTTATTGACCGTGTAACACATATAAACTTGAGGCTCTGGTAGTGGTGACTGTTTTAAGTTTATGGTTTTCGGACACGTGGCGCTGTGTACTCTGGTACATATCTACCAACATTCCGGACACACCTGCTGATTCAGTCCCCACCCGAGAAAGCCGCCCTCCTAATTGGCTGCCAACGGTTCGCTCGCAAGTTTGGACCCAGTTACCCTTCCATGAATGACGTTTAAAGATCCAGTTTGTATCGCAAAGTAAACACACGCCGTCTCAAGAATTAACACCAATCAGCTAGTGCCTTGGATATCTCAGTCGGTATAGTGACTAGGCTAAGGGCTGGACGATCCATGGCTCGAATCCAAAACGTCCACACAGTCTCTGGGGCCTACCCAGCATCCTATTCAATGGGTACCGGGGTTCACGCCCGCGAGTAAAGCGGCTGTGACGTGATGTTCACCACTCGCCTCCAGCTAGCGCAGACGTTAAAAATGAGTAGAGCTATACCTCTACGAGGCCGGGAGAGATCAGTCGGTATAGTGAATCACTACGGGATGAACGGTACAGGGATCGAATACCGGTGGGGGCGAGATGTCCCGCACCCTTACAGACCGGCCCTGGGGTCCACCCAGCCTCCTATACAATGGCTACCGACTAATTCCCGTGGGTAAAGCGGCCCAGGCGTGGTGTTGACCACCCACCCCCATCTATTGCCGAAGTTAAAGAAAGAGTACAGCTATACCTCTACTTCCCCTCTGTGCCTTCATGGCACGTTATAGAGTAAAATGCACCTTTTTTTTTACCTTTTATACCTCTCCTTGCCATACATGTTCTCATGGTATGCTATATGGACCACTTTTTGGGAAATACCGCTTGTTTTGAGCACCATATCAAACATATAATACACTGGGTGTGTGCAGAATGTAGAGGTTGTGATGTTAAAACTGGGATGGAAAGAGTTCAATATTTGAAGAGTACTCATTATTTACTGTGAACAGAATTGTTAGCAATGTTTCAGTAAATTACTATCAACTGTGCAATAATGAATGGTAATTTTCTTAAACACTACTTGAAAGTTAACTTAAATGTGTTCTCGATTTATTTATTTAGAATGTGACTGCATCATCACCGTCTGTCCACAGACACCATTCCCGGTCATAAGAAGACAAACCTTGCAGTTGGCATGGCCATACTCTACAATAAAAATTCATTTCACCATTCACTTAACAAAATCCACTCACCTACTGACATATTACACTTAATATAAGTAATTTTGTTTGGCTAAATGGTACACAATCTGTTTAACAGATAGAAACTTAGTTTATTACATTTTTAATACATTTAGCCTGATGATAAAAATGTAACTACCATGTGTACTCACTAAATATGACATGTAAAGTGTGTGGGTATACTTCTGAAACCCTAAGTAACTCTTGGGCTGGGTTTAGTGTGCTGCCAGACAGCAGGCAGAAAATTTTGATACGTGGGTCCAGGCCAAATGAAGCACTCATTTATTTACATATACGATTTCAAGTTGTCATTACAATGACTACTAAAATTACAGTCTTATGAAATGCGATGCCATGCAGTTTGGTATGTAGCTACCTACATTACGGAAAAACCTGCAGTTGAATATGGAGAGGTAAGAAATTACATGCCATCACATCCACAGAGACTGTAACCTTATCACTTATTTACTTCACATAACATCACTCAGCTTTCAAAATTAATGTTGTCAGGTCTGGGACAGGAGCCATAATATGAAGATCACATTATGGGGGCCACAAATAATTTCCTTATCCATGTATTGTCTCCAGAACACCATCCTGTTTTTTGGCCTACATGAATGCTGCTGAAGTCTTCACTCTATAATGTTATACCAATGAAAAAATGAACTCAAAAGTGACCTGAATGTAATTTTTACTGCTATTAAAATTATATCTGCATGCTGTTATTGAGGTTGAACTGTGCTAAGAATGATAACAGTAAAGAGAAAATAATGCTGTTTGGTTATATGCAGGTTAATGAGGTAGGCTATCCACTGCCACCAGGTGAAAATCCAATTGCAGTTAATAAATATCATATCATAAATGTCCAGTTTTCATGTTGTAACCTTCTGGTTAGTTATAACATTATGTATTGTCAGAAGTGTGTATCCACAATCCAGAAGACCACAAAATGAATGTTCATGGCTACAAAAACCTCGAATATAGCTTACTCTTAAGCATGCACCTGACTTGGCTCCACAGGAAATGGACATAAGGGTCCATACTATGTATGAAATGTCTGAGATAAAATGTATGGTGTGCTTTTATCCAGTTAAAGTAGTGGTATGGAAGAAATATTTTGTGATGCTTGTAAAAGTGAGCAAACCTGTGACTAGTTCAGTGCTTATGTCAGGCTTACACAGCACAAAATCCCTACAGATGGAAAAACAACTGATGAACTAAGCATTTACCTCATTTTGCTTATTCAGAAAAACGATTTAGGTAAAAATGAATAACATCAACCTAAATTTACTAAGATATAATAAAGTAAATAGCGAAAGCCCTAATTAAATGACACACTGACCCACAACTGCCAACTAATACAAATTTATATCTACATAACATCACATTATGAGCAACGCTCAATAACTGCATTCAAATTTGGATTTTAAACCAAAAGCAATCCCAAAATTTACACGGAGAACAAGTATCTTTTCAAGACCACCACTGGGCTTCATTAGATCACACAACTACCGAAATTCTGACATCACAGAAAGAGTGACAGTTACAAATATATTGTATCAGATTAAATAATACCAACAAAATCAAAAAATTATTCGGATAAAATAGAAAGAAATCTCTGCCTTCGCCATGGCGTTCTTGTTACTGGCCCAAGGAAAGATGAGGCTTCAAACAGCCAAAAGAACAATGGACACAACTTTACAATCTTTGGATTCATGGCAAGTGGCCTTAATGACCTAACCTTACACAAGTCATAATGATGATTTTGATTACGATTACATCATCAGTTGGTCCCCATCTTTTTTCATTATTACAAAGTTTATTATGAAACTGCAAAATTCTCTACATAATAAATACATGTTATATGCATCTCTAGTTACTACGGCATACAGTGAATGGTGACAACAACCTCCAAGTATTGAAAGAGCCGTGATTACACTGAATACACAGTTGTTGTCAACCAAAAAGGCGTGATCATACACACAATATGGCAGTTCCAAACCAGTGCAATCACTTTCATCACATAACAAATAAAAATGAGATGATTCTGTTATTCAACATATCAAAAGGGCTAAAATGTAGATGTAGACAGATGTGTTAAAAAAGCTGTGAAGATGCAAAGCAAATTGAAATGCCTGAGAAATGGTTCAATGACAGGCTCTGCATCAAAGCAATATTCTCTAAATTCTGGTACAACAGTAAAATTCTTGAATAATTTGCCACTAATGAAGTTAACACTCTATTTCACAGAACTGTGTATTAAGTGAGATAACCTGTTAATTTAATACACTAAAAAATGAACAGCCACTATCACTCTCATGTGTGATCTATCCAACCTAGTACTCACAAAACAAGAAATTTTACTCTTCACAGTATATAAGTAACAATTCTCCCTGCTTCTAATACTCCTTTTCACATCTTGTGCCACATTACTTTAACGTGTCACACACCTGTATGCAGATGCGCCATTGACAGAGGATGGAAATTGCATTAAAAACTATAACACTGGTGCCGATGTCACACCCTCAATTTTCAAGATATCCTGAGCAAGTCATAACCTTTACTCTGTTACCACTGTTTGTCAGAATGCTCTCTTCCCAAAAATTCACCTCAAATAATATAAGTCATGCAACACATGATAAAAGGCTTTCATGCTAAAAAATAAGGAGCTCTGTAACTTACTTGATTTATATAAAAAAGAAATTATCCCTTTGATCACATTGTTGAAACATTATGTTACAATCTGCACTTTTACAACACAATGGAAGACTCCCCACTAGCAAAAAAGACATACCAGTTAGTCTGTAATTACTTATTACAAATACATTCTCACTGATTATAACGTACAGGTAAAGTTCTTCTGCTTACATGAAACATGAAAACTTTTCGATTCGATTTACAACTCATTGGTCCAATAACACTTTTCACAGAGGCATCCAAATTTACATTTTATATTGCACTCTCAAACTCCCTGCCCACCAAGCTTACCGGAGACATATGTCAGTGACATGTGTCAGAATTTGGACTTAAATATGAACCACTTACTTCGCACATGTGCACTATTCTTCCCACGAAATATCAGCTGACCACTGACCCGCCTTACGCAACGACAGACAGGCAGGCTGCTGGCTGAATGCTACGCCTTCAGCCCGTCAGTTTTGAAAGTAAACATGGCAGCTGTCATATACGGTCTTCTAATCGTCACAGATAGTAATAAACGTCTACTCCGATAACCAATTGTCAACATTCAGTCCTTCAAATAACAAACAACTTCACTTACTAAATCTAATCCAATCTCATCACAGCACAACCTTCCGCTCACCTGCCCACTGGAGGACCATCTGATCACGGATTTGGGGACCTTCATAACCTCAAACATGTGGGCATGCGACATCTAGTGGCAAATTGCTCCGCACTGCTGGAGAATTACTGGAAGAAAAAGTTGCAAAAGCTGCGTCGATAAAGCAGGAAGCTATGCCTCATTCCAGGATCACGGCATTCATCACGGGACATATGTTGGTCGGAGAATTCCCAGCGGCGTTGTTTGCACTGTATTAAGCTTACTGGCCGTTTTTAAATGTGGTTAGCGATTCAACATGTACATGAAAAAGACTGAGCTTTAAGGTTCTCACAACGTTGCTGATGAGGGTTCCGGTTTGCTTGGGTATGACGCCGTAAGGAATGGTACATGGTACATTGTGTAAATATTAGGCACGGGAATCATTTGCGTAGTCCAAGGGCATTAGGTATTCTGCCATAAAGGTTTTTAGTAAATTACCTGTATGTATCAGGCAATTCCAATATGATGAGGTGCAATTCAAAAAGTCATTGAACGGTATCTTCTTGTACCCCCCCCTCCCCCAACCATTAGAAGATTCATTAGAAGTGCTTGGTGATGATAAATGCTTTGTTGTAGTATATTTTGAACTGGCAAAAATTGGAATTGTCTTACCTTTTTACTTTTTACCTTTTACTTTTATACTTTTATATATTTTTTGCATTTTTGTATTGTATTGTATTGCTTGTACTGTGTGTGATGTCGTACTGTGATACTGTTGTTTGTGTTTCTTGTCTGTGCCTGTCATTGATGTTGACATTAGTGATATTATGACATGTTTCATATCCAGCAGCCGATAGGCTGATATTGGATTGGTGAAATGTATGTATGTATGTATGTATGTATGTATGTATGTATGTATGTATGTGTGTGTACTAAAGTTTCGTGGAAACTTGCTGCTTCCATTTTCAGGGTAGTCCAAGGATTACCGTGAAGATATACACATCTACACGTGCTAGGGCTGCAATACAAGATACCTCAAGGCAACATGTTAAAACGGTGTCCTTAAACCTTAGTGTGAGATTCGCATGCACATGATTTGAAGACGAAGAGAACAAAAACAAGTTTAACCAGATGCTGTAAATATCACAAATTGAGATGGCAAAGAAAAACAAAATATTACAATACCACAAAAATAAAATGAGTGAAACCTTCGTATTAACATTAGCGGCTAGCGAAATTATCACATACGGTACAATTAATGTTGTTAGTTGATTCATATCGACAGGCGATTAATACCAAAACCAGAAAAAACTAAAGATAGCACATTACACGCCTGGACACGCCCTTAAGGCTCCAGCAGTTTGAGGTTCCCACAGTTTCTAGACAATCGGCACTGCGGAAGTACTTAATTTCCAATTCCTTTCATTCACGTGAGGAATACTTTCACGATAACTAAGCGAGAATTATCCAATGACAGAGCCCTGTGCTCTTTTATTGTCGTTATTATTACAGTTGTTTTTGTCACTACCAGTATTTGAATTACTGTTCTTATTTTAATATCATTGTTGTTGTTTCATTCTCAGTATTGTTAGTACGGTTAGCTTATAATTATTACGTAGTTGTCAATGTGAGTATGTTGCCTTTTATTGTCTTATGTTGATGTGTATGCTTTGTGTTCTTGACTTGTTTCATGTTCATCCGTGTAAACGGGCTTTGAATTTTATGAAACGTATGTGTGTGTGTGTGTGTGTGTGTGTGTGTGTAGGTGGTAAGGTTGTCAGCCCTACGCACTGGTCGTCTTTACCCCCCAGGGGATCTCTCTGGTACTCATTTCTGTTAGAGGCTGAGTCGACCCCAGGGCAATATGGCGGCCGGAAGGATTATGTCAACAAAAAATCGCGATGGCCCCATGGGGAATAGAAACCGCGTCCTTCCGGCTTGTAGCGCAGTGCCTCAACCACCGAGTATGGTTATCTAAATCCTACGTTCGAATCTCTAATCGTTATTTCTCTGGAGTTCGACGGACTAAAAAAATTAACAGTTATTAAAGCTTGTTTTGGGCGCTGCACTCGTTTGTCCAGCACACAGATATTTTTAGCCACATGGAAGTTGGAGGCCTGTTGAGTCTGATAAACATGGAAGGCAGATAAAATCTCGCTTATTACAAGTTAAATTATTAGCTTAGCCACTCATAATATTTATAACACTAAACCTTTCTTCATATTCCAATGTGCTGCAGGGTACTGATTTCGTTATATCTGATAAAGGGGCTAAGGCGACAGGAATTTTTTGCCCCCCCACCATTCCCCCATTATCAAAATATTCTCCGAATAAATCTGTTTAAAACTGACAGGACTTTTTTTACAGACGGAATCGCTAACACACATTTCTAATACGTTCTTCGCAGTATCTTAAATTCCTTTTGTCATCTCCAGATCATGTGTCGGGATATAAAATTCTAAAGTCTGTATTCAAAATTTGCTGAATAAATTTCTTTCTTGTTTCCATCTATCAGAAATCGGCGCGATGCAACAATGGCGACGCGACAGGGCTCTTGTGATTTACGACGCTGGTAATAAACTGTGATCTGTAAAAAGTATTATTCTGTTACTGTTTTTTACGAAAATTCCGCCGTAATTCTGCTCTATGTTCTGGCAGCTTTTCTTTTCTTTTTCCTGCTTTTTCCCTTCAATGTTCTAGCAATCCGAATTTTTGTTTAATCTGTCTGCCCGAAAGACTTACTGTGCATAACTGCGCCTGTAGCTGTAACGTTTGCCAGCGGTAGGGCTTCAAATGTGAATACAGTGTCCCTTCTGTCGCGTCCCTGAGCACGGCGGCTCTGAAGGGACGTCCCAGAAAACACGGGCTTTCAATGCTACGTAGCTGCCGTTGGTTATAGACACCGTATACAGGACACTGCACTGGAGTACACGGTAAGAACGTAAAGCTTTTCTCTGTCCACGTCATGAAAGCATGCACTAAATGATGGTGAGTGGTCAACATTACAACCCTGGCCGCTCTACCGCCGGGAAGAATCCCGGTAGTCACTGAATGGGAGGCTGGATGCACCTCAGAGCCAGCCAGGACGTTTTGGAAAAGAAAAAAATATCTTGCACCCCCTAGGATTCGATCCCCGGACCTTCCAACCCGAAGCCGGAGTGTACTTGTACTCACCAGCTGTCTTCCAGCTTTAGACTTTCATTGTTTGCAGGAGCTCCCAAAATTGAAATGCATTGCAATGGATCACCTGTACCCAACAACAGGAAATTGATGCACTGTTTATGTAGTTCTGACTTTGATAAACATCTGCTACAAATATCAGCCCTGTGTAACTTGCTGTTGATAATGAAGCAATTTCTTTTGACCGCCTATACAAATGGCGAGTTGTAGCAACTAACACCATGCAATGAAGTCCTTCTTGACAAGTCAACACATTCTTGGCCAATTAAGAATTTCCGTGCATTTTACATAGTTCAAGGTTCGTGTCCTTGTTTAACAGCCTGCCGCTTGCCTCCATCATCAGCCAGATAAACCCAGTCCTCTCTCTCCCATCCTATCACTTGAAGAACTGCTTTAATATTATTCTTGTACCTATACCCAGTTCTCCCAAGTGGTCTCTCTCTCTCTTTCAGGTTCCCCCACTAAATCCCTGTATGCATTTCTCCTTATTTCCATTTAACTCACATCCTTTGATCTACAAATCCTGAAAGTATTCATCATCATGAACGTGCTACAAGATGGACACAAATACATACTGGCTTACAAAATATTCTCTGCAGGCATGCATATATGCATACACATGTGTGTGTGTGTGTGTGTGTCTGTGTGTGTGTGTGTGTTTGCATAGGAATACATTATTTTCTTTACCTTCGTGTTTTGCGCTATACCAATGGTTCTTAACCTGTGGTCCATGGACCCCTTGGGGGTCCGTTGACAGAGTTCAGGGGGGTTCGTGAACTTGGATGGAAAAAAATTACAGCTTTATTTTCACTAACCTCAAACTGAAATTTAGGTTTTCATTCAATAATGAATGTAGGCAACAAAGTAATTTAGGGCTTCTAGACACCAAAAATGTTTGTTAACTTCAAAAAATCTCACTATATTAATTACTATACCCTAAGAAAGGCAAACTAGAATATATGTAGTTGTGTGATGTACCTTTTCCTCTGAAAACGTGTAATTGGTAACAGTCAACATGGTTTGCATTTTACTGAGGAGTCCGTAGGTTTCACCAGGCTCTTAAAGGGGCCGTGGCACAAAAATGTTTAAGAACCCCTGCTCTGTACTGATTAATTTCGGGAGAACTGGAAGGTAACTTTTCAATAAGGCATCTCACAAGGACACCAATACTAATAAACTGGGTGTTAAAAATTGCTCCTTCTAGGTGGTAAAACCACAGCAATGTAGACTTACACACACACACACACACACACACACACACACACATGTATCTGTATCTACATGAATGATGATTGGACACAATGGGACGAATTCCATTAAAATAAAAAGACTGTCCCAATGTACAACACTTTTGTATATGCACAAGAAGTATATGTTTCCTGAGTGTATGGGTTTACTAATGAAGAAATGGAACCCCTTGTGATGAATAATCATTTATTTCATTAGCATACTCAGTTACCAAAACTCAGCACTACATTTCAATTTTTGTTAACTTACTTGAAACAATCGCTCCATCCTGTAACAGGTATTTTCAATACCCTCCTGGTAGAAAGCCACTAAAATCTGATAATATGATAACAAAAAATAAAATGCCTTCAGAACTACATATTACATTCAGATAGTGATATTCTTGGACGTGATGTCGTGTAGTTTGGTAAATAGGCACCAGTGTTTCAGAAGTTGATGCCCCTTGTCCTCAGGCCAAGATGCCAGATTCCTCTGAAGCACTGGTACCTATCTACCAAACTGCACGGCATAACATACTAGAAGACCACAATATTAATACTCACCAATGTGAGAACTTGAAATGTCATACACAATACAGTTGCAGAGATCAATACATTAACCCTTTAAAGACGAATCGTATCTGTTTTATATAAGGACTCAGTGCATACCACGCCGTAAACACTGTCTGCCTCAGTTATACATAACCAATCTGTTAGTGCTGTATAAGGCAAAAGGCGCTGTTTGTTCTGAGATCCTTACAAAACATATAAGGTGATGTCAGCACTACCTAGAATTTTTTAATTTTACTCCTGATTGTAGGTAAAGCTACTGCTAGGCTTGAAAAGGTTAAGCCATAAGACAGAACAGTGTTATGAATACAGCATGTCAAAACGTAACAGCATCATAAACAGCAGTGGCATCTGTGAAGCAGACAATGCACTCTACAGAACCTTTACTGCTACAACAAAAGCTACTACTGTCTGTGACCAGTGATTGATATGCTGTCACTGTCCAAATGCCCAACTGCTTGACATACAGTATGCAATAATTAGTACATACATTTGCAATTAAACACAATCTCTATTGTTTCTACGTATCAAAGAATGAAAATTTTTTGTATAAACCCACAGCTCTGCCACTAATGGAAAACAGAAGCCAGTAAATATTTCAGTACTACAGACTTTCTCTTATGAATAGAAGCAAGACATAAATCATTATCATCCACTTATATCCTCCCTTTAAACACACTTCAGGATGTGCTGTGTGCAACTCTATAGTATGTTCTACACGTTACCACTGATGTCTTTATGTATGAAACTCATAATAAAGTCACAGGAAAAAATACGTCGGTTTTGTACACAAGGATTCAAATATTCAAGTATGTATTCTGTGTTTGGTTTCAAATGCATGGGAATCTATAGGATGCCATGTGAAAGCTCACCTGTCTAAACCAGAGACAGCAGGTATGACAGAAAACTGTGTGAGGACTCTGGCTTTATTTTCCAGATGTGGCATCAATGACAACATTGCATGCACTTTTAAAACACAACAATGGCACTAACAGACAGCCATGCTACACTAACTGAGTCATATGCAGTCAATATAATCAGTCTACATAAAAATTTTAATCAGGAAGGAAGTTATCACACCAGCCCAGCATGGTTACTGATCAGCCACATGCTAAAGAAACGGCAAGGTCATTTCGACCTTACACAACTTACAGGATCAACATGATGGCCCAAGATATCTATACTACCATGTAGAATTCTGATTGCCTATCACTCAGCACCCTCATGCCACAGTCACTTCACCTTTAAGATGAAGTGAATAACGAACTTCGGAACATCACAGATACAGACAACATCTATAGGGTGCCATCAGCCAAAAACAGGATCAATGTACATTACCTTACACTTTTTACTTTCCTAAGTACTGTTAGGGTACCTCAGTCAAGTTTTATGGTGGACAAGACATTTACTGCAGAGAGCAATAATAAGAATTACTGGATGAGAGTCTGGAGTTGACTCTAATTTTCTCAGACAACATGCACATCAGATAATCCAGTCAAAACACACCAACATTTATACTTTAACTCCTTTGGGTTTTTCAAAGGTTGCTGCATGTCTGGTAATTTGCATTCACTCAAGCATTCAGATGTAACATGTACTGTCTACATGCTAATACACTCTGTTCAGATATCACTATTATTTGACAAAGCATCACAGTCCTACAACCAAACAAGTAAGCTACAAAGAGTATTAATCATCACCTCTCCTCACATGTGGCAGTGCAAGAATATCCCTCTGACACGCTTTCAAAGTGCAAAATTCAGTTTTACCATCTTCTGAACATTGACACATGTTACAACCCTTCTTGTAAATAGAGCCTGGTTTACATCTCCTTGAATCATTGGCTGAAAGAGGAATACAATAATTTGAAACAAACACATAATTACAATGTAGTTTACTTTCTCCTTTTTGTTTATAGAGTTTTACACCTCAAAAAAGTGAATGATGGCACTTAAGAACAAGGTGCTGTGAGGAATATCTGGATCTTACATGTGAAGTAGCAGGAACATGGACAGAATTACATGTGAACTGCCACAATTTTGACTAAATAAAAAGTAATATGTCAACCAAAAATAATCATTAAGAAATGCAGATATTCTGATCCATAAACCTCTTGAGGAAAGAATGGGCATTGGTGGATCACAGGGACATACTCATAGGTTAAAAAGGACTAGAATGCATTGGAGAATGTCTTCATACAATATGACATTTTAACACGATATGCTACAGGTGCAAATATGTGCTACAAAAATGCTATTTTGAAAAAAGGATCAACATTGAACTTCCATTGATATGATATAATAAAATCCACAGCTTAAATCCGCTACTACTTACGTCTCTCTGTTAGATGTTTTGGTGGTGGGCATGCCATCAGTGTGCAGTACGCTTCCGTACCATCTTTGGAGCACAAGCATGTGTTACAGTCTTTCTGGAAGTTTTTTCCAGGTTCACACACCTGAACAGCCACATCTAGAACAGTGTAAGTAAAGTACCCTTCAAGATTTAGACTGTAGTCTACTGGGATGTGACACCATGTAGTCTGGTAGATGGTCACACACATTCAGGAGGAACATATGCCTCCATCTGTCTTGAAGACAGAGGCAGTATGTAGCTCTAGAAAACTTTAAGCTTGTTAAAAAACAAATCATTATGCATGGGAAAAGGTCAAGACTATGCAGATGAGTAACCTAAGCATAAACATATAAAATAATATATAACAAAGCGAAGTGAAGTAATTTGATTTCTCATTTTAAGAGTAAATGCATTTGTTGAAATTTTACCCTTAACCTTTTCAAGCACTCATAACCCCATGCTTCATACTAAAAGTCTGCTTCTTACCCACGCTGTGTATTTATGTGTTTTGTATGATTCCCACAACAGCAGTTACTAAGCAGTCTTTGTAATGGACAATATGAGTTATTAACATCATGCAATTTCTACATCATTTTACATTACTCATTGTCTTATCCAATCTTCTTTCTCGGTTTAAATATTTTCTCTTTTTTTTTTGTCACTTAATAATATACAGTTCAGTGTGGCTTGCAACAGATTTCTAAAACAATGAGTAAAATCTTGACACAGTCAAAGTGAAGAGTCAGACTCAGTGTTTCAAAGGAATATCTACTTTCTTTAGTCAGGCAGGAAAATACAAGTAGTGAAAATCATGCATTGCTTTGGTCAAATCAGATGGAATCAATGCTGTTAACACAAATAATAATTCTTGCATATTTCAAATTTTTTATGGAACTCTCATATAAAAACTTACGATCTTGTCACTCTTGAGGCTAGCAAATAATAATAATAATAATAATAATAATAATAATAATAATAATAATAATAATAATAATAATAATAATAATCNAATAATAATAATAATAATAATAATAATAATAATAATAATAATAATAATAATAATAATCATGCATTACAAAATGCCATAAAATATAACTGCATATGTACAAACATATGCATTTATAAATACATACCATTTATCTAAATTCATTCATCAAGTCTCAACATGTTATAATTGTATAAATGTAAGTATCTGGTACTGATGTTTCTATAATTTGATAATTTTGGGATCTGTATAATTCCATACATTATTTAAGAACATGTTTTACCACGTGATTTTGGTATCCCAGTCACATGTCGCTTATGTCTTCTGCACTGATGAATAGTACAGGATGCATGATCTGCAATTCCATCTACTGAACAGATGCAAGTATTACAGTCTCTCTTGAATACCTCTCCAGGATCACATCTCAATGCGAATTCAATACCTGGACCAAATATTACAATAATCAGAACACCCACGCAACTGTTTGTTGCCTGGGACCTGAAAGTTTCACAAAGTCCTTAATGTCCAGCACATCAGACTGCAGCCATGATAATGGAGATTGGAAGTCTCCACAATGTTAATCTTTAGCTTGACCATGACATGCCTGATCACCTGAACAGATTCTAAGTGCATATATTTGCTGCAAACACTTCAAATCTTACGTGATAGAGGAAATCAGACAATATAACAGAAAACTGGATGAAGAAAAATGAATACTTTATTTAGTTCAGTGGCAGAGAAGCAAAAATCAATTTAAATCATTAATACATAGTAGGGATAGAAATATCATAAGTACAATATAAATGCTGAAACATAATGCATGAATGGCGTAGCACCAGGAACAGTATACTAAGCCAGATGCTGAATTGCTGGAACACAGAGTTAAACTCTTGCACCACAAAATATAAGAAAGTTGAAGGACTGTCGAATATGCATCATATCGCAAGCATGATGTTGTGGCCCTATGGAAAGATGTAACATTGATTGACTAAGGAAAAGATTAGAGGAACTTTTAGTTAGCCTCATGTTTCAGCTAGGAACTAGGAAACAACAACAATGGATACTTCTTACAATTATTAAAACCGGTCAAAAATTAGCCATATAACAGAGTAACTGAGTCATTAGATCGTTAAGGGAATAATAACCACTGTACTGTACTGACATCCTACCTCGCTTCTGTCTTGAAACTTCCGGAGGACATGTATCAGGTTCACAGTTTGCAGACAGCCCATCTGATGAACACCAACATGTTTTACAGCCCTCCGTGAACTGTGTGCCAGGCTTACATCTGTACCCAACGTGTACTGCATACAAGTAATACACCTCTTTTATTGCAGGAAAAAGAGCAGCACCTTTGCCATATTCAAGGATAAAAGTTCAGTTCAATAACACAGACACAGATACGGTAACTAAAACCAACAAATTGAATTGAATTGAATCTATTTATGTTCCGTATATCCAAGTACTAGTTGACACCATAGGATATGGAACAAGTCAATTACAAGTACAAGATATCTGTACAATATGGTTTTGCTTGAAAATTAATAAAATTATAACACACAATATTAATATTACCATGATCATTGGATACATACAGTCAAGGCTAAAGATAAGCAAAATGATATAGTAACATGCTTGGGAATACACTTATCGTAGAACTGATACTAGTTACTGTTTATTTACATTGAAATATTCATCTATGCAGTAGATGGAATGAGTATGTAAGTAATATTTCAGTCCTCTTTTAAATTGCTTACTATTACCAGTTAATTTTTGAAGACTTTGAGGGAGGTTATTGAACACTTTGATGCCGAAGGAGTGCACTCCTTTTTGATATAGAGATAGATTTGATGGATGCTGATGGAAATGCGTATACATTTCTGAAATATATTACAAACATAGTACTACCTCCTATATGTTTCGGCCACTCTTGTAGCCATCTTCAGGAAGGTGTGTTATGAAGAATAAATACATGGAGATGTTACAAAATTTTGTGAACCACTGCACACATAAAATATTAAAAATATTAAATATTAAAAATTACACGAAACGCCCATGAACTGCCACAACAATTAATCAGACTCACATTATAAGTGTTTTACTGATTCAATTGACTCTGTTTAAATGCATCCCTGTAATGTATCCCTAAAGACACATGCATCCAGCATGACACCAACAGAACACTAGCCAGTACTAACCTAGGTGACCTTACTACCATCTTTTCTTACCATAACCAGTAATGGTGCTATCCTCTCAAGCAAATAAACAAACACATGACAGTCCCTTTAACCACATGGCTATGGACTTGACCTAACCCTAACATGTGCAAACATTAGGTAACCTACAATAACAATCCCTCCATAAGGAATGATCCTAACCCTAAAATGTGCAAATGCCAGGTACCCTATAACCACTATGAGGAGATATTCATTGCCACAGTGACTTTGGTTACAGATTCATTGATGTTTAACTCATATCTTACTCTTCTGTTTATAAACAAAGTGAAGCTATAAGGGATATCGGTGAACTAGATACCTTCCTTGTCCCTCACAGCTGGTGAAGAGGAATGTCCTTCTGCATTATTTTCATGAACACACAGCATTTTGGTGCAAGCAACGTGACCATCTGAAGTACAAAAACACGTGTTGCAGTCATACTCCCAGCTGGACCCTGGTTTACATGTCTCATTCCACGTGTCTGTTCACAAAAGCAGACAAATATTAATATCTGAGCAATAATATATGTATGTGTACACATGAGTTGCGAGCAAATAAAAAAAACACAATGTGTACATATGAAATTTCTTGGGTCAGTAATAGCCGTAACTTTATGAGAGGGATTACCAAATGAAAACTAAGAAATTGCTGCCAACTGAGAATATGTTATATGTGTTCTGCCCACCTCCATAATCTGCTAACAGTAACTACATTACTCGGCCATGCCATGGCTCAGGTGATTAGCTGCCGGCCTCCCACTGTGGAGGCCTGGGTTCGATCCCAGGTCAGTCCATGTGGGATTTGTGGTGGACAAAGTGGCACTGGGACAGGTTTTTCCCCGAATTCTTCGGTTTTCCCCCGTCAAGTTCATTCCACCAGTGCTCCATTACTAGGAAAAGCACAAAAAATAATCATCATCTTCACCTTCATCATAGGTTTGCACAATTAAGCCTCATGGCTGCAGAGCGTCCATAGCGTCTGCTGCGGAGCCCTACACCACTAAAAAAAAATCTACATTACTCTATGGAGTATAGTCCTTCTAGAGAAGCTAGCAGCTGCTAAGATAGTCAACAAATTTTATGCACTGTATCAAACCTGTATGTTTAATAACATGCTCCCAAGAGCTCACCACCGGTTCCTATTCTAAGCCAAATGAATCCAATCTACAGCCTTCCATCCAATTGCCTTATGCATAATTTATAATGTTAACAGTTCTAGAAACAATTTTCACATCAACAGCTGCAAGTGAATAAAGCTTCATTGGTATATATTTACATATGTCCCCATGACAAATTCAAAGCTATATTGTCAGCTCCACTCTTCATCAATTTAGTACAGCTGTTTCTCCGAAAATTCAACCCTGGAAGATATGCAGTCATGTAACTTCTTAGGCAGTGGCTGCATAAAAGGAACACAACATGCAGCACAATTTCAGCCAAGGTTACGCATCAACACAACAGCCACATACCAGTTCACACCAATGACAAATGTTTGCAGCACCATGTATGGTGGTTTTATTGGATGAGGCTTTTATGGTATTTCATCCCATTTTACAACAAGTTGTATAGGACATGTCAGCATATCTTACAATAAAAACACTATTCATACACCTTCATCTTATGTACAACATTATTATAATTGTGTCTTATACTCAAACTTTCCTTAACAGTCTATCTTTATATTATTTGATTCACCCTTATGAATTACTTGCTTCCTTTATTTTCTCTCTAGATTTTATATACAATACTTGTATTCACTCTTGCAACTGTGAATAATTTTGACACTTGTTGGCAGGGGGGCGGGGGACACTGGATACATTGTATTGCAGAATTTATCTATGGCACATACAAAGCATCACAAGAGTTAAAGTAAATTATGGTATAAAGTAATGTATCTTATAATTTTGTGTGCTGTGTCATTGCGTTTGATCATTTATATCAAAGGTGAGAAATTACCAAATGTAATATCCACTGCAGAATTTATTTTAATGTTTCTTAGGCTGCATAACACTGGAAATGTTTGGGATTAGAAATCAGTGGTTCCTTCTACTCTTCTTCTGAACTCCATGCCTCAAAATGCACATCACAGAGGATTTTTGTCTTATTAAATGCTTTGAGTTTTGCTTGAGTATGTACAGTTGTATGAACATTATATGCATTACAGTAATGCCAACAAAAATGAAACCATGGAAATTTTTTCATCAAAATACGCTCAGCAATTAAACATATTTAATGCATAAACATATTCATTGTTATTTTCATGGCTTGAACTGGCAAGATAAGGCCATGAAGTTGATGTGGATAGCAAGGTGACTGTTCCCCTGCATGTGGTCCATCCACATATAAAAAAGTATTATGTCACTTTGTTTCCCTCAAAAATTTAGAATATTTTCAGTGTCCCAAATCCTAACCAAAATAATGATGATGAATTAATACAAACAAACACTAGTAATATTCCACTACTCCCTGGAGTGCCTTTCTTCCTAAAAAAGTCAATAATCGCTAGCCAACAGATTTGTACTTTTTTAGACTCTGCAGGTTCACTGCCATGTTCACAAGAGTCAGTCTATACTCTCCCATCCCATTTTTGAAATTCCAGTTTATTACTACCATCACATCTACACCTAGGTCTCTCAAGTTGCCTCTTCCCTTCAGATTTTGTAATCAAAATTTCTTATGAACTTCTCATCTCTCCCATATGTGCTACATATCCACTCATCACACTTACCTTAATTTGATCATCCTAGAAATATTTGATGAAGAGTACAATAACAAAGTGCCTCATCATGGAGCTTTCTTCATTCTTCTGTCACTTCCTCTTAAGTGCCAGTATTGCCACCAGCACCCCTGCTTCCTAACACCCTCAATCTGTAAAGTCATTCCTGTGCATGCCATGAAGGTATACAGAGGAGTGGAAGTATAATTCACTCATTCTCAACCATGGTACTAGATGGATGTGTGGTCAGCTTCATGTCCAGTCACTTTACCCCAGGGAAATAGGAAAAAATGTCTTGCCCTTGCCTGAAATCAAACCTTGATTCCTGGGTCGTCCAGCCCGTACACTAGTCACTAATCGCACTGTGCTACCCTGCCTTCAATATGTCCTTTCCTTAATGTGAGACCAAATTTCACACCCATACAAAACATAAAAAATTCCAGTTTTTTGTACCTCAACCACCACGTCTTTAGACAGAAGATTCTCATTACATTTTTTTGGTATCATCTCCACGCAACAAGTAATGGTCTACACAAATTTATGTGCTTATATGTTACATGATTATATTCCTCCCATTAGGCGACATTTAAACTCCTGATGATGACCAAGCCGGCTTGTTGTACGTACAGAAAATTGTAGTCTATCCAAATACTACATCACACTGCAGTGCAAGTATAATATTCCATACAAGTGGTGGAAAGCATTTCCCAAATTTAATCTGCTCTTCCTTCATCTGTGAATGCACTTTTGATGTGTTACTATATCAAAATATTTTATTTTTGCAGCATTCTCGAAGGATTTTTCAGCCACCTGTACATTACAACTTTTTCCTCAATTCTGATCAAGACGTATGAACATATACTAAGTTTTCTTTCAGTTTACTCTCGACTAACATCCTTACCAGCATCTATTGAAGTTGATGTTATGTACTAGTTTAGGTACACCTATACACAACATAAGGAACAGTATTTATGCATAACAGGAACATATTTACTAAAATGTCTAAGTTAAGAGAGTGATGGAATGGACACCTGGAACTATAAGATTGAGGGTTTGATTCTTGCATGCATATACTGTGCATCTACACAAATAATCTAATGAAAGCGGCAAGGAAAATGATGATGTATCAATTATAAAGGTTATGAATAATTTAATGAGATGCAAAGTCAATCATGATTTGTGATGAACTGCTAAGGCTGTGGGAAAAAGTCAAGATACATCCATGATTTCAGGCTTCTGCCACAATGCTGATGAGATCTGCACTCTTCTGGGGTATAACACAGCGTCGAGTGGTAACCCTTTACCTTTACCACTCGACATTGTGTTATAACCCAGAAGAGCGCAGATCTCAAGTCAAGATACAGTTTCAAGATACTATCCTGGTGTTCACAGAACTGAAGAACCCCAAAAATCCCAGTCACTATAGCCAGTTAACTGACCAAAGCCCAATCACCGTCATGCTCCTAAACTGGAGGATCTGGATTTACCTTTCAGGCAAAAACACTTGTCACTATTCTACTCCTGGCAGGCAAAGGTAAGTTACAGTTTACCAGGAGATGTTCTAATCAGGCACATAACAAGCAGTTTACTTTGTTAACTCTAAAATCTAGAATATTTATTATATGATCAACACAGTAACACACACCATGTTCTCTCACCCATGACTACTTATGGCAGATGTGTTAATATGCACTCTCTGCTTTGTAAAGTACCATACAACAACATTATTCACAGCCATAAGCATGTTATTGATTGTGGAAGTCAGTATTAACATTTTACTTTAGAAATGGTGGTAACTGACAATGTCACACAGGAAATCTTGTTGAAAACACAGAACTTTCATTTCATAAGGTTGTCTAATGGCAGTACTATGTTCCTCTCTGAAGAATTCGACAAAGACTACAGCATGAATTGCATATGTGTTTAAAATTATATGAGGCTTTCTAATGGACAAGATAATTCACGCATCAGTATACAAAGCTTGAGTTAGGATGGGCATTGTACTCAGTCAGTAATTTTCTCAGCTCTCTGCAAGAGCATATTATATAATCTATATATTTTCTTTTGTGCTTTTTGTGGCTAATAATAAAAATAAATTTAGGTTGAACTCTGAGATACACAGTATCAACACCAGAAATACTTCTCATTTTTTCAACCTCTGTCGCATATAACTCTTTATCAAAAAGGACCTTTCTATATGGGCATCAAGGTATATAACAGCCTTCCACCTGAAATATAGGATTTGTCTCATAATATTAAGAAACTTAATTCTTCTCTGAAAAGGTTTCTTCATCAACATTCATTTTATACATTGGATGAATATTTTAATTATAAAACATAATCATAATCATTGTCAACCTTAATTTATTCTGAAATAAATTTTAACTTTGATATAAGGTTTTAATAGTTGCCTTATATTTACAGTTCTATAAAATAATGTATATTTGTTTCTGTAAACTGTTGTGTGTGGTTTGACATTGTTCATGTGCAGATAATGATGTGGTGTGCCATACATGGGATCAGCATGCTATAGTTGTATAGTTGTGTTTTTGTGTTTTTATGTTTTTTGCGTTGTGTGTACGTATGTATGTTGTCATATTGTTAACCAATCTCTTGCGTCTTTGACTAACATGACTCTATATTATACAGTATTGTATGTATTGACTAGTTCTACATCCTATGGGCTGTTTTAACCCTTGTAAGGATCTACTGAATGATAAAATAAATTGAAATTGAAATTGAAATCTGGACTTGGCCCTCTATGGGGGTTCCAGTACATTAGTACAATCACACTGCAGTGCTATTAATATATAACACAAAACTTTCCCAACTGTAAAGCATGCACATTGAACTCTTTAATTTGAGTCACATTTTGAGGGAGGATAGTCAAGCAAACGCAGGCCATAGTTTTACACTGTGTTACACTTTAATACAATTATGTGAATCCATACTCTTAAAGTGTTCCAGTCATGCGATAACCATGCAGAACTATTCCACAGTGATGTAGTCTCACACAAAAAATTTTAATTTTTTATTTGTTTACATATAATATACTACAGTGTGTAGCTAAACTGAAGCAATAGGGTTTACAACTGAGTACTTACAATTTATTTATTGCACTTAAAACTATCTGAAGTTGTACTTACTCTATTAAATTTACACTTCCGTAGTAGATTCTACAGGATCCCATAATTACCCTTTAACTTATAGGATATTTATATAGTATAATGCGACTATTTTATGTGTATATATGCACATATGTTTGTATGTATGGGTGTCTGATTCCAAAATATAAACACATTTTCAAACATTACTGTTTTATAATTATACTTAAAGATAAACTGCTGTTATCCAAAATGATCACAAAATGTATAAATCTTGAACATAACCACCAATATAACCATTCTGTGCGGTTTTTACTTATACTTTCGTATGCACTTACCGCAGGTGTGCACAAATATTGGGCAACTAAAATTCTGTACAGTGGCACTAATATTTTCTGCATAATTATTACAATTTTATCCTTACATACAAGAACAAGTATCAGTCCAAATGCACCCAGCAAAAAGCGTCAGACAATGGTAAGGTTTATACTGTGGGTCCTCAGTACTGATCTTGCTTCTTGTCGCCCTTCTGGGTTCAAGACTTGGAAATTATGTGCACCCCAACTTACTAAAATTCAGAAAAACATCGCTGTTGTGTCCGTGATTTTAAAAGCTAACTTCATTTGTCACAAAGTTTAGTTTTTTTTCTTACTGTAAACATGCTGAACAATGATACTTTTGATGTTCAGAATTCCTGAACACAATTCGGATACATATCTTAAAAGCTACGCAATAACATGTTACACTCTGACAGACCTTTCAAAGAGAAAGAGCTGGAACAGGGCAAGAATTGTGGGAGGCAAATGGACCCCTGATTTGGCACACTGCCCACTGAAAGTGTTCTCTATGAGTGCAACTGATGAGCTGGATTATTGACACAACAGATACCTTGCGGGGAAGAAATTATGTCCTAGTTGAAGTAATAACCTAGAATTCGGCTCGAGGGACCAGGATAAATCACAGTCAGTTTAGCCAGTGTCCTGGCAAAGTTTCAAGGCAGACATTTCCTAGATACAAATCTGGAGTGTTACCAACACACCTATATGTTTTGTCCACAGTCACTATAAGTTTCTGTTTTCTCTTTTGTCTTCTGTTTTCTATTAGTATTCTTTTCATTTGACTAGTCAATTAAGTTAAAAGATGTTAAGTGCTTTCCATTTCTTCTGATATTCGAAATTGTGGGACTCTTATGAGAGTTGCAAAATGGTTACACTTCAGAGCAGCAAGAATTTCTATGATTTCTAGGCCTACCAGTTCAAATTCTTTTTCTTCTAAACTTCAACAAGGCAAAAGTAAACAGCATTACAAATATAAATACGACACACAATTTACATGCAGCCTGCAACCTGACTTCAAAAAGGTAGCTTGTGTGCTGTTAATAAAAGCATAAAACAAATACACCGGACGGTGTTTCATTATCCACTCACATTTATGGAAGCCAGGAAGATGTAAGTCCTTCATGAATTATAAATACCTTTGAATTTCATGTATAATTGTACATATTAAGATAGTGGGTGGATTTTCCACATGGTGCAATCTTTTAAACTACACAGCACATTAACCTCCTAATAAAAAAAATACACATGATTTTAGTTTATAACACTAGGATACCATATTTACGGTGCTTCAGAGGTGTGGCATAAGTATCTATGTGTATGTAACAAATTAAAATTAAAATTATGATATGTTACACATATTCAGTGAACATTCTGTATTTTATAATGGAATGTTCAGGCATTTTAGAAAGACTGTTTCTTTTATTGATGAATTTGATAACACTTGTTGAGGCCAGGAAATGGTACAAATAAGTCACGTCCATGATTTTGTCCTCCTATTCTATTACTTGTTTGGTGATGATTTCATTCTCTTGTGGTATTATCAGCTTTCCTAGCCTCAGACTTATGCAGCAAGGTGAAGGACTTAATTTCTGAGACGCACACACAAATTACGAAGTTTTTACTCTCCATCACAGCAAAGAAGAGAGAAAGAGAAATGTTTAACAACATTGTCAGTTGCTAAGATTATGCAACATTAACCTTTTAAAGCCTAGTGGTAACTTTACGTACCACCAGGTTCAACATTAAATAATTCTCCATAGTGCTCAAATGGCGTTTACTTGTTTTGTACATATTTCGGAACAAACTGCAACTTTTACCGTAAACATTAGCAACTCATTCATTTTTTATAACCGAGGTTGAAAGTGTTTACTGCGCGGTATGCACAGAATCTTTATATAAAACAGATTACGTTTCGTCTTTAAAGGGTTAATGGTAGATGGATGGATTGATGAATGAATGAATGAATGAATGGATGGATGGAATGAGTACGGAACATTGGTGGAATGATGCAGACAGTGGATGGAAGTCCAAATGGACTGACCTAGACTCAAACCTGGGCTAATACAGTGGCAGGTTAACTGCCTTAGTCATGGCACAGCCTCACAGTGAAGAAGGGGCCCACAGAACAGCAGTGACTCTGAATCGCTACAGGGCAGATGGACTGATATTTTCTGCATTAACAAAGGTTTACTTTGTTGGAGATGGAAGCAAAAAGTTCGCATTAAATCTGTCAAGTGTAAAATTCGATGCCTTTGGATTGGAAAGCCAGACCTTCTTTACATCCAGACCGACACGTCCAACATTCACTCATACTTTACTGTTTGTGTTTTCCTATATCCTGATAAACCTTTGTATCCATTCATCTCTCTGACAGAGACAAAACTTTGTAAATGTATAGACTTCCTACACCCCACAAGGTGTTTCCCATCACAGACCTGACAAATTGATTCCTTCACTCTTACAAGATGGGCAAGATAACAGAAACATTCAAAGACTGTACTGGAAACATCAAAGAACAGGGACATGTAACTGGAATCAAAACTACAAAAGACATTTGAAAGTACATTTGGAGTTTAGTATTTTAAGTCTCCAACCCCAGTGACCACATGGTTGTTTATAGAACCCAAGACCTTAGACCAAACAAGTGCTGGGTTCAAATTCTTCCTACAATGTAGACGTCTGTGTACTTATTTCATAACTGTGTATGTTCATATTTATTACCAAAATACTTATGTTGTCTGGGGGTACTCCCACAGGCTAGTGTGCCCACCCCCCCAATCTGACAAAACATTTCAGACCGAATGAATTGAAAATCTGTGAAAACGTTGAAGAAACAAAATCTACAAGCACTTTAAATTCAGTTTCCTGACTTGAAATACTTCAGGACCCCATTTGAAGTAAATTGTAGCTGGATATATGTTTCACACTGTACTGACCAAATGCTGTGTATGGGTGATCCAAGATGGTTGGTCTACACTAAGGAAAGATGCTACAAGCTTATGTATGCATAATACAGCTACACTTTTGGTTCAGAATTAGAAGCAGGTATACCTGCATTTGGTAAACATAACTTGAGAGTGCAGGCTTCAGTCTGTCCGTCTTCCAAACATCGGCAGGTGTTGCAGCCCTTCTGGTAAGTTGTGCCAGGTTGACATTTTTGAACATCTGTGGCAAAAAGTTAATCATATTAAAATTAAATACCTTTCTGGTAACAGCATCTGCAATTTTGAGACTTCTAAGTCAAGTAAACACAACAGAAATCTCAGCAAGCTATACAATCAATCTACATATCTGGTGCACCATTAAATATGGCCCTATGCTCAGCCATTTCAATCAAATTTCCAGTCTCTCAACCCCCTTTCCTTGAAATTAATTTTAATATCATCATCCATTTCGTTGTTGGAATTTCATGTGACATCTCCCAACAGGTTTGCTGATTAAAATATCCCTCAAAATGTAGCTTTACCATAAACTCTGCAGCCATAATTGTTACACGTTTAGGAAGGCACATCTCAGTAAATACATTCAATGCGAACCTAGAAACATGCACTTGGTAAAATAAAGTTTACTTATTTACTTGTTTCAACAGAAGAAAATGTGGGTGGAGGAGGTTATTTTACAATAATTATATGCTATATCTAACTGAGACAATAATTCCACTGTGAGAAGTGGCTAGAAAGGAAAATATAAATTTTCTGTTGATGACTATTGTATCCTGCAGGCAACATCATTTTAAAAGTGAAATACAAGGCTGGCAGAGTTCACATAAGAACACAAGAATATTAATTTATTGCATGCATCGAATTATGACCTGAAAAAGATTCTGACAGTTGTGTGTTACACCATGTATTACTCAGTTTAAGAACTTTATACCAGGGTATATCAATGGATCCAGTTTACAAAATGTTGGTTTTAGATCAGAAAATCTGATGACAAATAAGAATGAAGCTATGCCATGTTTCAGGTTTCTGCCATGGTGTAGCTGTGGTCTTTGCTCTTCTGGAATGCTACACAGCATACATTGGTAGCTGGTTGCTGACTGATTATGAATTCCACTCTGATCTTTCTTCACTGTTATGAGCTTATGCATTTGATTAAAGGCTTGGAAAATTGGGGCACATAACTATAATGAGGCTGAGCTGAGCAAGTGCACACTACAGACAGAGAGTAATAAATTTTATGCAGTTATCTAAGGGTTATGATATGGTGTGAATATAGATGTACGTTTCTATGTATTTATGTCTTTGTCTTCATGTGATTCCTTTCATGGCTTTTGACACTGCATCCTAGTCCCCTTTCCATTCAATTTTTCCATTCTTCATTCTCTGTGTTTCCCACCCCTATTGTTTTCTCTACATCTGATGACTACAGTTTGTGTTGTGGCATAAGTTTACTTTTGTAAGGGTCTAGTTACACTTTTTATTTGGTTATGATGATTAAAAAGTTAGTTCTAAATACCTGTGATAAGGATATGTTGTAATTAGTATTACTTATTTCTAATGTAAACCAACAAGTGCACAGACTTACAAATCACTGTATGTTCTATATCCTGTACTTGGATTTACGGAATGTTAAATGAATGAATGAATGAATGAATGAATGAATGAATGAAACCACCCCTACATATGTTTCGCTAAGCAAGTTACCATCATCAGGGGGTTATATCGGAAGTTTTAACCCCCTGATGATGGTAACTTGCTTACCGACACATATGTAGGGGTGTTTTTAATACAGTGATTTGTAAGTCTGTGCATTTGTTGGTTTACATTAGAAATAGAGTAATATGCACTGTGTACAAAATATAAAATTAATATTACTTAGTTCTGCAGTTTGACCATCATCTTAATATTTCTAACTGAACACAATGGTTTGGAAATTCAGTGTTTCTCTACCCTGAGGTACAGAGATGTAGAAGTATAGCTAAGTGTGAGAAACTGAGCTGGTCCTGACTATCAGAGCCAGGTGAGTATGTCAGGATAGAAACAGAGTCAGTTTTCAAAGGGTTGTGTTCAGTTTGGAATAGTAAAACGCTGGAGACAGTCCAAAATACCAATAATACTGGATGTTAAATACTGCAGTATTAACCTTTACATTTCCACTGTTTTGACTACATTTCATGGCGTGTCAATTTTTTAAAGTTCTAGCCTCTTTTGTGGCAATTTAAACAGCATGCTGCAGCATGTGGAGGGGCGTTTTAAATCTGCACTTCACTTCACACATCCTACCATTTTCATAGAATGTTTGTATATACACTTGGAAACCAAAGCACAGGAACACCAATAAACTTTACATGATAGTACAAAACTGCCACAAGCCAGTTAAATGATACAGAATGGCTGCTTCATTGCCATCTGTGAATGACAAGTGAAAACAAAATGGCAGGTGTACCTGAGATCTGCTAGAGTTATTATCTGTGATTAGAGACAAGAATTGTTGATGGTAAGTAGTGACAAATTTAACAGTTACAGGTTTCACCTGACACTCACGTGGTGGGTTAATGGTAAAACATCTTAAATACTTATAATGAATTAAGGGTTGGCTGACGCAATTTGGGATGCAGTGGCAAACTGTAATATTGAATGATGAAATCTGGGGATTTGGGTAAATGCATTAAGTATTTATGATACCAAAACAGTCACATATTTTGTTATGTGATAATAATCTACTTGAGTATTCATGTAACACACCTCGCCTTCTCCTGGACTGAGGCAGACAAAACTTCAGAGTGCAGACAGCTGTTTTTCCATCCTCAGAGCATCTGCAACTGTTGCAATCCTTCTTGAAACTTGATCCAGGCTCGCAGGTTTCAGCTGGCAGGGAAGCTTCACAATAAATAAAAACCACATTTCATTATCCTTCATTGACTGCTTAAATGAATTGTAAAGTACCTAATTATGTCAATACTGCCGAAGTTATAGAGGTGGGTGTGCAATTGTGATAATACCTCTTCAACAGAATCACAAAAAAGAGTTCACAAAATAGAAGTTGCATATTTCATATGTCACAAAATGTGAACTAGAAGACCATGTCCTCTCCTCCAGCATTTCTGGTGTCTGTGTTGCTACATACAAAGCTGACAGCAGCAACAGTCAGAACTGTTAAGTTAAATGGCATAAATTTTGAACTACAATAACTTGCCTGCCTATGACAGTTTAATTTTGTCTTTATTTATTCATTTGGTTCTCTATAAGACCATACATTTGTGCCTGCAATTAAGCTAGTATGTGGGTATAATAAAATTTACAGTAAAAAATGGGTTTCCAAAGGGTGCCCATTGAGGCTTAGCGCCCAAGTGCAAACTAGCCCCCACCCCATGCCACAGTACGTGCATCCATGGTTTGGATGATAACTCAGTCAGTCAGACGACAATTCAGTCTGTTTGACAGCAAGAAAGTCAGTGACCTGTTAGTCAGTTACATTACGTTATATTATATTACATTTTTCATACATTTCATCAATCCATTTGTGTCACACTGACATTGGATATGAAACTTGTCACAAATATAAAAGCATGATTGTAAACAATCAGTAGTCAATCATTAAATAATGTACAAAATACTTATAAAAAAGTTACAAGTGATTGTTAAAACTAATAAAACAAGTAATCCGAATTTCATAATACATTCCTTAATACACAATATTACAAATGACTCTTAAAAACAATAAAACACATAGTTTGAATTACTTGGTCCATTACTGATTGACCTCACTACACTTTCCTATGCACAAGCATTATCATTTAAGAATTCTTCAACTGAGTAAAAAGATTTTTTAATTAAATACTTTTCCAGCCATACTATAAAACTTTTTTTATCTAATACCAGATCAGTAATGAATTTTGGTAATTTATTGAAAACCTTTATACTTGTGAAATAAGCACCCTTCTGTCATATTGCGAGATTAACTACTGGTTTATGCAATTTGAGTTTGTTTCTAGTATTGAATTCATGGACAGAGCTACTAAATACATAAACTTCTATGTTTTGTGACAAGAATCTCATTAGGGACAGTATGCATTGTGAAGGCAGTGTTAGAATTCCCAATGAACTAAATAAACGTTTACATGATGTTCTAGTATTTGAACCAGTCATGATTCTGACTATCTTCTTTTGGCAATGGAAAACTCTTTTGCTCTCAGTTGAAGTTCCACAAAAAATTATGCCATACTCTAATTTCAAATGGAAGTAAGCAAAGTAAATCATCTTATGAGTAGCGATACTGCTGGTATAGTACACAGATCTAATAATGTAACAGGCACTACTTAATTTTGGTAATATTTCTTCAATATGTTTCTTCCAGTTTAAGTGTTTATCAATTTCTAATCCTAAAAATTTACTGTTTTCTTTTGAGTCCTTACGTTTATTTTGATGAATAATATGAATTGCATCTTCTTGACTGTGATGAGTGCTAAACTTTGTTATATTAGTTGTTTCTGTATTTATATATTTCCAGTCTAACAACCCATCAAAAAGGGCCTTATTATTTTGGTATTAAGCTTTTTAATCACCTTCCTTGGCACATAAAAGAGTTGGTTCACGATAATAAACAATTTAGAAAGGTACTGAGGGTTTTTCTGCACACTAAATCTTTCTACACTATTGAGGAGTATTTTAGTCATGGATAATTTTAGTTAGAATTTTAATTGTGATTTTTATGTTATGAAATGTATTTCAATCCCGTTTTTTATTTCTAAGAGTTTCTGTCATTTCTTTTATAATGTGAAATTTTTAATCTGTAGTTCTATGCACTATGTTGTTGTCATTGATGATAAGTATGTATCCCACATGATAAGTTCAGTATCCAAACGGTCTTGACCTGTATGGATTTACTGGAACATATAATAAAATGAAATGAAATGTGTGTGTGTGTGTCTATGTCTGTTACGCAGACTTTTTTTGCATATACTTGGTCTACATATATTAGTATTGTAACTGTGAAATAATTTTATATCTATTCTTAAGGACTTCATTCTTTCACTCTTACATTTACTATTGGAACTTGTTTTGGAACTTTATTTAAATATTACACACAGTGACACATTCTATATCCAGTGGTTGTATTTGACCTGTTATATTGGATCTACTTGAATGTGAAATAAAATACAAATACAAATACAAATATAACAATAGTCCATTAATAGCAAACCAGTTACTTATATTATTTAATGCAGAACGTAATTTTAATTGCAGGTCAGAATTACCACTGGCAGTAACTAACACACTTGTATCATCAGCATACAATACAAATTAAGCACAATTATTAAACCCATATGGGAGATCATTTATATAAACCACAAACAATAAAGGTCGCAAAACTGGACCCTGAGGTATGCCACTTTTTATTGTTCCCCAGCTGTAAGAAAATTCTTCTCTTTGATTACTAGACCATAAATTAACCTTCTGCTTCCTGTTAGTGAGATATGATTTTAGCCAGCTAACATAAATATCATGAATTCCATAATATGACAATTTCATTAAAAGAATCTCTTGATTTATGCAGTCAAAAGCTTAGTTAGATCACAAAATATCACACGGGTATTGAGTTAGTGAAAGAAATATAGGCAAGCTGAAGTTCTTAGAATGATGAGTACCGAGACTGCACTTGTCTAGGAAGTTACACCACACAGTTTGGTAGACAGACCTCAACATTTTGGAGTAACTTGCTGCTTCCATCTTGAGGGCCAAAATGACTTACACCCTAAAGATGGAGGCAGTATATTACTCTACAGTGCTGGTATGTATCTACCAAACTGCACAGCATCATGTCCAAAATGACTGTAATCTTTAGGCACAAAACTACTCAATTTGTCACTTTGTTTTTTATCCAAGTTTAACTTACATGGTATTTGTCGTATTGCCCTGGGCAAGCAAGCTCTCAGTGTGCATCTAGCAACACGATTTTCACTGCAGGTGCATGTGTTGCAATCTTGTCGCCAGCTGGTCCCAGGTATGCAGCTGTCTGTCCAGAAACAATAAGCAGTTACAATCATTCTGATAAGTCAAAATAGCTTTTTTTGAGTTCCTCATCTAATACATATAAAAATGTAAATCACCAGTAGTTCCCAGTTTTCTGCCACTGACATTACACAGAACATACAAAGATGTTATGCAGTTTACTCTGTTCTGTTTCCAGCTGGTGTATTAGCAGTAAATGTTAAAGTGATGTACAAGAATCGCAGCAAAGTTTCAGACGACAACGGAACCCACATTTCAAATCACATTTTAATTATGTGAGTACACTTCAGTTTCTTAATCTAAGTGGCATTTTTTGTTTAATGTTGTAGCTATTACAGTTTCAATTTCAATTTATTTAACCTTCCATAGAATCTATTTCACAGATACATAATCCTAGATATACAACAAGTCATGTTACTTAGTATAAAGTCAATAAAAAATGTTTCCGTCATATAAAACAATTTTAATACATTTATAAACTATTTATCAGTCAATCTATTAAAAAATTCATCCAAAGTATAAAACGAATGTAAATAAAGAAAAAGTTACTCTACAACTTGGCAATACTATAGAATTAATTTCATATATCTTTGCGCATTCTCTATCATGTCTGTGACAGCAAACATGGAAATGTAGGCAAGTTACATTTCTGTATACACTTGCTAGCCAACATAATTAAAAACAAAATAATGATCATGACTTCAGCATACTGCTAGCCTAAAAGCATTCTGTACACAAAGTGAGAGAATAGCAGAACAGAGCAGGCATGCTAAGTTCTGTACATCACGCTACATGCGTATCACGATGCAGTCCATGCATCTTCCTGTGCATCTGTTGTCCTACCTCGCTTGATCCTCCTACACATATTAACGGTGCAGGATGCATGAGCTTTTATACCATCCCGCGAGCAGATACATATATTGCATTCTTTCACGAATCGTCTTCCTGGTTCACAGCGCTCTCCGTCTGTGGAAGCTGAGCAGTAAACGAGTTTGTTTTTATGGCCTGAGGTCCTTGTGGCGGTGATGATTAAGACTATGATCTCTTGGGATGTGACAGCCAGTATCTGGTTAATGGAGACTAGTGCAACAGAGAAACCTGTTTACCAGACTGTTCAGCCACACATCCCAGAAGACCACAGTCTTTAAATTTTTGTCAGGTCATTTCAACATGTGGAAAAGTTACATCAATGACAGATAAATATAAACTAGCATGCCCTTGTGTGGTAACACATCAGAGATAGATAACCATCTACACACATAAACAGACACGTAAGTACTAATGCGAAGACATGTTACAAATTGAAACTATATATACAATTTGATCCACGGGGACATCCAAGGAGGGAAGGCTCCGGGCCAACAGCAACCACCCCCCCCCGCCCGGCCACAAATCAAAATTTATAAAACACAGATTTTGTAGATGTGATGATATTAAACATTTTACGTGACTCACCCTTTGGCCAAAATCAGCCACTGAAATTGGCTGATGACTAGTACATTCGAATTTTGAACAGAAAATAAAAAACAACTTGGGAGGCCTTAGAAGAAATTAAAAATACCAAGATTAGACATTGTGATTTAAATTAGGTGAGTGAGTCATGTAATGTGTAGTATATTTGTACGCATTTAAATGCAGTTGCAAACAGTGTTATGTTACAGTTGTTCTTACAACATGATTTTTATAATATAATATTTAAAATCTAACCTTAATTATGTAGAGCTTCAGGGTCAGGCCGCCCCCTCCTACCCTCTCTGTAAAATTCTAGGTTCAGAACTGTTTTGATCTTATTTTTAAACAGGGATTATTAAGAGAGTTACAATGACTGAAGTATTATTGTAGAAACCACTTAGCAACAGAAATTATGTAAATTTTCATTTTATAATTTACTATTATAATTTTCAAATATAAATAAACCATAAGATTGTCCTCTGAGCCAAAATATGTGATAATACTGCATTGGGAGTGGACAATAAAACTGGTTGTGTGTACCTGTCATTGATGTCTTAATGTTTATTTATGTATTAAATAAATGTCGTTGGTTGTTTCTGAGTTTATTGAATGATGTGTGGGAACATCCCACCAACCGCAAAAGGCCCCTTTCATGTGGCTGATGTGGGAACATTGCACTGGTGGCAAAAACTGCCACTTCTGTGCGGCTGTATAGCACAGATACTTTCTCAGCAAAGCTGATATGTAGCATTAAATGATAAGTGAAATGATGTGAGGTGCGAAGGTCTTTACAAATAGGGCTGGAAGTGGGGCATAAACATGAGTAGACACTAGCAATTCAGTTCCAGAACCTTCTTTCTTAAGAAGCTATGAGTTTCTAAATCCTTTCCCAACAGCAGTTAACACCACAATGTAACAGTCTCCTTAATAATGTATGTTATACATTCCCAGAGATTAGGAGCTGATGCTTCAGCATTTACTACGTTCTGACAAACCATTTTCTACCCCTGTTAACAAACTTTAATTAATCCTAGGCATCAGTCAGGAGAGAAGTACTGCAGAAGATTCTCAATGAATTTCACTTTGCCAGAAAATTGTATTGATTAATGAAAATGTCTTCTGCTCAGTGATGGCAGGTATTCTGGTACATTTGTACTGAGATTTCAGAATAACCTGCTGCACCGTCTTGTTCCATGCTGACCGATGTGGCAGGCTGTATGGGAAACTTTGGTACACGTGCACCAGGCTGTGTGGTATCACACCACACAAGGCTGCATTCACCACAGTCACAGCCATGAGAAATGCATGTCTTGCAAGGGATAAATAAACATGTAATGTATGATTTCCCATTTTCTGTGCAAGATGAAGTTTACTGCTGCAAACAGAATAGTGGCTGTGAGCATATTATCTGCTCTATACTGGGGTGGCCTGCAAGATGCAAAATTACTACCATAATAGAAACTGTTCTTACTTTCAGAATTATCCATAATTAAGATGAATTAATCATAAGTTTCCTTAGTCCATAATATCTGCTAGTACTTTTAAAATATTCACAATTTATGTTCATTTCACAGTTTAAGAAAGCATGAGTCTCAGTCATGTAAAAATAAATACAGTAATACAATAATTTTTTACATTTAATTTCCATCACTTGAAAAGTAGATTAGTTGATTGTTATGTCCGAAAATGAATAACAACTGCAGGTACCAGGCACGACCTTGAGTTTACAGGGTTTTTACCTCGCTTCTTCCTGGAGGATGGTGGGCACATTTTGCGAGTGCAAGCTATCTGATCTCCAGCAGCCGAGCAGCGACATGTGTTGCAGTCCTGTTTGAAGACCGAACCAGGCTCACATATTTGTTCTACAAAAGGAAAGATATGTTTTAGTACAAACTCAACAAAACAAAACACTCTTTGACCACATGATATATGAGGTTTCCACTGCCATGAGTATTATTATTAAGGGCCTCAGGGATGTAATGCCAGTATCGCAACCGTTACATTTGTTGCTCTGCTTTCTGTTCTAAATGTATGCCCAATCTTGGCTGTCTCCATACAAATACATATACAAGCTGGAGACAGCAAATTTCTCCACAAACGTTAGTATCTATCTATCAGATTCCACATTATCATGTCCTAGAAGCACATGAGGGTCTGAAATCTTATATAAAGGGGGCTAGATACAGATTATGATGCCCCCCATTATATGATATACACTACAACATGGCAGACACACAAAATCTATAATTCCTGTTGATCATAACTTTATTCCAACATCTAAAATGTAGCATAGTACTGGATTATCAGTGTAAATAAGCATTTTGTGAGAAATGTATGACATTGGCAGAATGAAACTCTGAATTTATGACTTTCATTTGGAATATCTGAATGTCATCCAATGGACTACGTGTCATGAAAAATGTTGTCCCCAACTTTCTTGAGTCATTCCAGGCAAATTCCTAAATGGAACCTTGAAATAGACCTGCTTCTTTTCATCCTTGACGCTTAATACCTGAGCGGATGATAAAAGAAGCACCTGCTTTAGCATTCAGAAACTCTGCATTCTGCCCACAGAGTATGTTTATGGGTTTCTTTATGTTATACTGATTTGAGGTACTACCAATCCTGTGCAATTTTACATTACACAAATTTTGTGTTAGTGTGATTTTGTGCGAATTGTTTTACTTCAGTTTTTCTACTGAACATACAAATGGAATGAAATGAAACCAAACAGAATTACAATTTGTAAATGACTGATATTAATAAGGTTTAAGTTAACTAAGTTAAGTATTTTACGTATAGAACTAAACGCAGTGAAACTTCAGGCATAACAAAAGTTTCAGTTCTCCGATTCTGTAAGACAGGCAACTACAACATAAGCTGAAGTACATACAATCAGTATGTGTTTTGTATGATTTTTATTTTACTGATTTTAAACAACTCAGCTCTGATGTGCAGGAAAATTGACACTTGACGCAAGTACTTTTAGATATCAGCCAACACTGTCTGCCGTGATTGAGTTTCTTCAGGATTTGCATTTCTTATGTGAAATATCATTATAGCACCCTATCCAAAAAAGGACATGGCTCACTTTCCAAAATTCTGTTTTGCGTGTCACCTCCATATCACCACCAAATGTCACCATCCTTTCACATCAGTATTCGCATTTATTATTCATCCACCTGTATCACCCACACTTGAAGCAAAAAGATGAACACTGTTCATCAAATTCAAGAAGTTATTCTTAAAAACACATAATACAGTTAAAAACGATAAAAGGAAGTACATAAAAATAGAATACATTCTGTCACTGTATCGACTGAGAGACATGATGCATTTACATGCAGGCAGGTTGTTTGTTTGCATCAGTTCAAGATTTTTAATTACTAACACAATATTTCCTATTATTAAAAACCAATAATCTGCGCATAAAAAAACATACAAGAAATATACAGCCCCTGCATCATATGCAAGAAGCAACCACACATGGACAAAATCCATTATGTATTGAAATAATTGTAGATGTTTGTACGCCAAGGCTGAACTATAGTAGTCTATCTACCAACTAGAAACATGTGTGCAACTGTGCCAAATTTTGCAACATCAGAAAGGTCTGAGTACCTACTAGGGCACAACACACAAGTATTACAGATATATCATAAACTGACATCACAAAATATTACGTACTAAATGTTCATGGGGTCTGTTAAACACATAATAGCTACACTACGAATTTTAATCACACATGTTATCAGTTGAGGTATTCTACATTATAATAAGCAGTGATATCATTATGTCACCTTATTGTACATGTGTATGTGTAGACTGGCATCAGGTTTTAAACCAAACATATTTTAGGTGTTGCTCCCTGAAGACAGGGGTTGACTGCCAAAACATGTAGGAGTGAAGCGTCTGTATTTCATATATATATTTTGTATGTCCAAATTGTTTGTTTTTAATGCTAAGCATATTACTTTGCATGGAATGAACAATATCAAAATACTAACTCAGTCTTTACAAGTAGACACTGAGGGAGGCAGAGACGTTTATCATGGTAACATAGAATGGAGTAAAACCCTGTCCTTTCGAATATTTGTTACGTGCCTGAAACAGCTACCTCAATCTATCAAAACTTATTTTCCCTGTTACTGATTTACAGAACCTAAATTTGATGATGACAAGGGAATATCACCAAGACTGGGACTGTACGGCAGGAAAAAAGCAATGCCTGTAATGACATCATGACTCCCCCCATGTAACCTTGGGACATGCCACTGGCATGTGCAGCTAATTGTGTGGTAAATCCAGAGGAGTAGGGGGCTCGTAACATAACCAAGCATCAGAGTGAATACCTTAAATAACTGACTAGAAGGGACGATAACAGAACATGGACACCAACAGTTTTATTTGTTTTTATTGGAAGTTACTCTTGTGATCATGGCATCTGCTTTGAAAGAGTGAAAATCTTCCTGCAGTGAAAATAAATGGGATAATACTACCAAGTTCTGAGTGAACATACATTTAAATGCACAGTATTCATAAAAGAATAAAAAATAGGCAGGGTTTGGGTTATGATTATCTAAATTCAGGAGGTTTGAAATATGTCTCCTACAATGTTAAATTAAAATCTTCAAATGCTTTATATTTTTGTTGGACGAGACACAGCGTACCTGAAGACTGGACGAAAAGAATGGTTATATCTATGAGCCTTTTCAAGAGAAAGGGGTACAAGTGAATGCACAAACCATAGAAGTGTGATTCCAGGCTTCCACCACGATGTTGATGAGATCTGCCCTCTTCTGGGATATTACGCAGTGTAGAATGGTAATCCTTTACCGACGTTTGAGGACAACGTATGGTCCCATCTACAAGGGTCAAGAAGTCTGAAGAAGTCTCGGATGTCTTGACCCTTGAAGGTGGGACTGATATGTTGTCCTGAAACATAGGTAAAGGACTACCACTCGACACTGCGTTATATCCCAGAGGGGTGCAGATCTCAACCATAGAAGTAATGGCTAGCGTTCTTAATTCAGCTTACAAAATTCATGCTAAATTAATTACAAGGCATCAAATATGTTTTCATTTCCTGAAGACAAAAATGGTGTTAAGAAAGATTATCCTTGCACCAAATGTGTATTCATACAATAAAAGTATGACTAAATTACTAAGTAGAAACTTGTATCTTATTCACGGATCATATTAGAGCTTTGACCAGAGTTAGTACTCTTGTTGGGGCAAAAAATAAGACATTTTGCAATACCTGTTTATTTTCTCTATAATACCTCTGACATATGTAAGAAAATTTTGACGTGACATATTGTTAAGTGTACTTTATACCACTCTTCCTCCACACATCAAAAGATACATTTGACGACCCCAAGAATTTTTAATTACAATTAAAAGAATTTCTGTATCTGCATTCTTTTTATTCATTAGAAGAATATTTTCATTATAAATCTCTTCTAAGACATCAACTTTAGTTTTTCACTATGTTAAAATGAGACGGAACTGTCACATACATTAACCAAGACTTTGTGTATATAGTCACCCTAATTTTATTAATCTCACAGTTTTATCTTACAATTTTATATTACTATTAACATTTTTCAGTCTTCTATGCACACATTTATTATAATGTCATTTTATTCTGCCCATTCTACTATATTGTTATGTACTGCTCCCCCCCCCCATATTGTTGAGGACATTTGTCCTAAGCCAGTTCATTATTCTAGGAAATTTCACTCCTCTTGGCATGTACTATAATATCTGCAAATTGTCTTACCTTATTATTTTCATGTTATATTATGCTTATTTATAAC
Organism: Coptotermes formosanus; assembly: GCA_013340265.1. Classification (NCBI taxonomy): domain Eukaryota; kingdom Metazoa; phylum Arthropoda; class Insecta; order Blattodea; family Rhinotermitidae; genus Coptotermes; species Coptotermes formosanus. The sequence continues at coordinate 1,147,139 of BLKM01000363.1, forward strand.
TATATTTTAAGATTACACATGTCTTGTATTTTGGCCTTGCACTGTTCTGTTGCAGTGTATGTAATACTGTCTTGTACTTGACTTGGAACCAGCGAGTGTTTGTTTCCATGCATGATGTTATGTATTTTATTTTATTTTATTTTATTTTATTTTTATGCTATTTGTATCTGTATTCTGCTGATACTGCGTGTATGTGGTTCTATTGACAAGTTCTGTATCCAGCATACTACATTTTTATTGATGTATGGAATTTTAAATAAATTGAAATTGAAATTGAAACTGAAACTGAAATGCATATTTGTCAGTTGAACCGATTTTCCTCAAAAGTCGGAAGTCCCGAGATAAACAAGTTGTGCCTGTTCACATTCCTTTATCTACTAAAAACAGAGACAACAATGGCAAGTGGAAGGAAAAAGACGGTTACGGAAAACATTAATATGATGTCGCCCTTTGACATTAGGTGACACAGGAATTTCCAGTTTTTATGACTTCTAGATAACACAGTCTTTCCGCCTCCCGCCAAACGTTATCGCGAGGTTCTTTACCCGGAGCTTGACACTCGACAAAGCGTATCAGCACTGGTCCTGCCATGGCTCAGGCGGTTAGTCGCCGGCCTCTCAACGGTGAGACCCGGGTTCGATCCTGGGTCACTCCATGTGGGATTCGTGGTGGACAAAGTGGAACTGGAACAGGTTTTTCTCCGAGTACTTCGGTTTTCCCCTGTCAATTTCATTCCACCGGTGCTCCATTACACGAAAAAACGAAAAAAAAAAATTAATCATCTTCATCACAGGGCTGCACAAGAAGCCTTAAGGCTGCGGTGCGTCCGTAGCATCTGCTGTGGGGGCCTTCACCATAAAGAAAATAAATCAACATTTTAAGTCTGAAGATTTAGCTTCCACAATGACTAAAGTGTGTTTACACGACAATGGCAAAGCACGAGAAGAGCGTTAACATTTTAGGACCGAAATCAAAACCCTTCTTACTGACACCGTCATTGACGCACCTAATGCGGGGGGTGGGGGGGTTGCCGGGCTGCAGCTCCCCTCCCATTTACACAGCGAATTTAAAATACACAGATTTTGTAGACAAGATGACATCAAAAGATGTAGGTGACTTATGCTTCAGCCTAAATCAGCCACTGAAACCGACTGATGACTAGTCCATTGGAATATTGAAAAATGTAATAAAACGTACGAATGTGTAGATATATTTCTTTTTCAGTTAGTTTTAGTTTCCCCTGTAACCAAAGTAGATGTCGCCTCGGAGATTTTGACATGATTTTCATACGATTGTGGTTAAAATCAAACATAAACTATATATTGCCTTAAGATCAGCACCCCCCCTCCCCCGTCCCCAAAGAAATATTCTGGGTGCACCTATTGACATTATGATGTACAAAAGGACTGTTTTCATTCACACCTTAACAGTGTAACATACCGCAGAAAGTCGCCATAAGATAGCGTTTACATCAGTACTGATCCAACAGCAAATTGCACGTGTTGGCTTTCGTCAGTTCTCCCACCGCTTTGTCTTCTCAGTCTATCCTCAACCATACGACTGCTCAGTGTTCACTGTCCTGACGATAATACCAGTGCTAAAATAACTCCAGGATATTTGGAAAAGAGGACGCATAGTAATATTATTGGAGGACACTAGGAAACTTTGACTAAAAACTCAAACGGCAAGAATTATCCTTGGAGTACATTTCTCGTGGAAATTCTAATCTTCTACCCGCACTAAATGAACTCTGGGAGAAACAGTTCTTGTTCATCAGCCATAATCAGAGTTGTTATAATAATAATAATAATAATAATAATCTTTGTTGCACGATCGATGTCCAAAAACCCGGACAATTTCGCCTTTTGAAAAAAAAATCCCCGACGTAAATTCTTTGTCTTTAAAACAACACGGCCAGTAAAAATGCGTGTGGCAAGCCTGTCTTTCGCCGAGCCCGTAGAAGCAAACTGTCGAATGCTACAGTACGCTACGTCTTCCAATGGACATCACACCATACAAGCGAAGCTGCACATTGTCCCTGCACATATGTCCACTGGCGCATAAAGGGCCACAGTATGTTTTTTGTTGAGACATAGAATTTACTCCCCCACCCGTGGATTATATAAAACTGAAGTTACGAAACAACGAGCTGAAGATCATTGTTAACAAATGTACTTAATCATTTAAAGACGTAATGTGTGCGTTTTATGTAAGGGCTCAGTGCGTACCGCGCTGTAAACACTCTCCACTTCGGTTATAAAAACCAGTCTCTTAATGTTTTATAAGGCAAAAGTTGCTGTTTGTTCTGAGATCCGTACAAAACACATAAACGCAATGTGGGCACCACGAAGAATTTTTTAATGTTAAACCTGGTCGTATGTAAAGTTACGGCTAGACTTTAAAAGGTTAATTTAATAAAAGAAAACCAACAAATGCAGAATATTTAGTTTTTATTTAACTTCTAATTCAATTCCTCTGCGACATGTTTCGGCATATTTGCTGCAATCTTCAAGGGGGTTACATTGATTACATAAAACTACTTTCAATGTGCATTAATATGCGACTCGCAAAACTTTTTTTAAAAAATGTCTTGATGCTTAAAATTCTTCTAAAAACTACAATTCCCTGCGGTATATTGCTCTATTCTATTTTTCTTATTGATGATACGGCTCTATTATGACATGGTGTCCGTAATTCGCTCGGTTCATGTTTGTGTGTATGCCGTGGATTACACCAGCCGTCGGGCCGAGCGATATTAAAAAACTAAATACTGTGCGTTCGCCGGTTTTATTTCACTAAACCTGTGTATAAGTTTGTCTCATAACCCAGCAAGTCTACCATTGCACGGGCGGACAACGAACCATACGTACCTGCGTATGTAAACACCGCGGCTACTACCAGCAACAGAATGACCAAGAGTTTAGACATGGCGACCGCGCGTACCTCAGCAATACAGACTGTGGCGTTTAGGGCCGCGACTCCGGCTTAAAAGCACATGAAGCCGCCTTCCCCTCCCGCCCATTAGCGCACATCCTGCAACGATAATGTATTAGCATACAACTGCGCTGTTCTATGTTATGACACCGTGCTGTCTGGAGGGTGGGAGTAAAACTTTCGGTGGGGGAAATATAATAGAGTGAATCCCCGAAATATCGCCACTGTTCGTTTACCGCAATTTGTGGCGATATATCGAGAATAGTGATAAATCGAAATACTGTATAACAGGGAATTTCTGTTCACAGACTTTTATAGGCGGCAAGGAAGGGAGGCGCTACATCTGGATTTGACTACCCCTCCAATCTTCATGCAGTCCGCTAGATGGGTGCCAACCTGTCACCTACTGCTTCCACCTTCACGGGGTAAATGGATACTGACGTCACCTGGGGGGGGGGGGCTTTCCTTTATCTACACGCAGTCTCGGAAATGTGTACCAACGCTAAGAAGGAATATACTGCCTCCATCTTCAAATACTTTCTACCACAGAGTAGAGCAATATGCCTCTTAGCTGCTGTGAAAACCTCAAATATTTTTGTCGTGTTGTTTATTTCTGCAGGGAGTGTTACCCGAATCCTGTAGAACCGTGCAAGACAGTACTGCAGTAAATCTGCACGGCCACCTCTTTGGTTCACTCTCAAGGTTAAGTGCGCACAGACTATATATGATTAACCCTTTAAAGACGAATCATATATATTTTATATATAAGGACCCAGTTCGTACCGCGCAGTAAACACTCTTCTTCTCGGTTACAAAAACCAATCTGTTAATTCTGTATACGAAAGTAATCGCTGTTTGTTCTGAGATCCACACAAAACACATACATACACTGTGTGGGCAGAACGTAGAATTTGTGAATGTTAAACTTAGTGGTACACATAGTAACCAGTGGGCTTTACTCTGTTAACTATAGTTAAAGATTCAGTTCGTACCGCGCAGTAAACACACTCCGTCTCGGTTATAAAAACCAATCTGTTAATTCTGTATAGGAAAGTAATCGCTGTTTGTTCTGAGATCCACACAAAACACATAAATACAGTGTGGGCAGAACGTAGAATTTGTGAATGTTAAACCTGGTGGTACGTAAAGTTAGCGCTAGGCTTTAAGAGGTTAAATGGGATGAAAAAATGATCGTGCACTATACAGATTTAAGAACACGTCGAGGCATGTGTGAAGATCATTGCTTAAACGTCCTACTAAATCAGTAACGCAATACCGCGAGAAACAATAAGGATAGGCCGGTAGCTTGGGTAAGTCTTATGAAGCGTAACATCCTGATATGTAATAAGAAATATGAAGCAACTTCGGAAATGGTGAGATATGTTTATTGTGTGTTAAATGACAAAGGAATCATTAAGTTTCGCAGAACCTTGTATCCCATGCTCCCCATCCCACTTCTTGAAGATCAATTTAATATTATCCTCCCATGTATACCTAGGTCTTCCAAGTGGTCTCTTTCCTTCAGGTTTCCCCACCAAAACCATTTATGCACCTCCACTTTCTACCATACTTGAAACATGCCTCGCCCCCATCTTATTCTTCTTTATTTGATAACCCGAAAAATATTTGATGGGGAGTACAGGTCATAAAGCGCGGGTTTTCCCACTGTGTCCCCTAATTGCATTCGATTTTTTCGGGTGTTTTCGAAAAAGGAAGTTTCAAAAGTGCACTCAGAAGTATAAACATGCCAGTCTGCCCGTGTGTAGAAACTGGAGAATCGATGATAAGAAGGTAATATTAACATGCATCTCCAAGACTGTATTGATGTGACGCCGGACAGGGACAGGTGGCGGGCTCTTGTGAACACGATAACGAACCCTCGGGTTCCATAAAATGCTGGGGAGTTTCTTGACTAGCTGAGGGCGTGTTAGTTTGTCAAGAAGGACTCTGCGTCACGCAGTTGGTTTTTGGGACAACTGTTGTGTTCTGTATGAATCATTTTCAAGTTGTATATTCGTGTTTTACCGTTAAACACGCCTCAGTGCTTACTTTGCAAATATCGATTATTAGATAAACTCGTGAGAAGCAATGTGGCATGGGAAATCGGCAAGCACGGAAGTGGATTGGCTGATATTCCCCACTACCGCTGATAACAGATGAACATCAACATCCGTAGTGAAGGGAGTGTGGAAGATGTGGCTTCGATTCTTATCACACACACACGTTTATTGCAGCTAGCACAGCTGTGGACTGAGTTTCAGTTACACGATGAAGCAACAAAACACCGACGATTTGCTGCCCTAAGTAACATGCTGAATGGTCGCCTTCATCTTCTTCCGGCATTACAGTCCTTGGAGGGCCTCAGCCTCTTCCAAAATTATCCTCCACTGTCCTCGATCCTAAGACTTAACGTCTCCAGTTCCTTTCCTTCATGTTCTTCAGATCTTCCTCAACTGAATCAAGCCACTTCAATCTGCGGTTTCCAACATATCGAGTGCGTTTTGGTTTATATGAAGTTAGATTTCTGCAAGGAGCCAGTTCTTGCATTCTAAAGAAGTGTCACAGCCACTTGAATGATCGTGTTCCGTTCGTCTCAAGGTTTTGCACGACTTGACACTATTCCCCAGTCCATAGCGGCAATTATCAAGTAAACATTTAACGAAAACACACACACAAACACGAAAAGTAAATTTGTCCATGTTCTGAATTAATGACGACATCCTGAAGGGGCGTGGACACATAACCCAACCTTTCTAACAGCAGTCACAGGTGATCTTCACCTCAAGTGAAGACTCTAACGCCGGCCAAGGTTAAGAACAGGAGTGGAGGGGTTACAACCAGGGCTGTGGAGTCGGTACACAAAAGCTCCGACTCCGACTCCACGATTTTTAAAACCCCGACTCCGACTCCTCCATAAAAGCTCAATATGTATTAATAACGGTAAACCTATAAGACATTTCATCGCCACCACGTGAATCATCAGGCTACTGTTCAGACTTATAACCTATATTTAAGTATAAGTCTAATGGTTACTGTAGCTATCAGGGCTCTGGGGTTGAAGTATCTAATTAAGATTTTAGACTGAGGTCGGAGTCGGTACATTTTTACCGACTCCGACTCCACCTAAAAGTTCCTTCCGACTCCGACTCCACCCAAAATTCCTTCCGACTCCGACTCCACCCAAAATTCCTTCCGACTCCGACTCCATAGCCCTAGTTACAACACAGTGCTGGGATTATAACAGGAAAAGTCCGTAATCTCGACACTAGATGACTGCCAGTGGTCAGCTTCAAGCTCTGTCCTGTAACACTCAGAATAAGGGCCCACACGCTACAAATTGAAAAGGGGCCCCATTGCCTCACTGTTGGACACCTTGCAGAAAAAATATTTGTTGCATCTGCCAGGGATCAAACCCAAATTTCTCGGTCGTCCTGCCCGTAATGTAGTCAGCATACTGACTGCCATATCCTAGATCCCATTACTTACCCACATCTCGACAGCCCGAACTCTATAGCGACAAGCAGAAACTGTTCTATTGTTTCCGTCTGCACTTTTATATAACCTTGGATAGCAACCTCCTTCGTCCGAATGTCATCACGGTACATATTTTCCCACCGGAAACACTTAACTTTGCAAAAATAAAAATGATCACACCATCATCCATTCAATATACCTAGGCGATTTTTTTTTTAAATTTCCCATCCCCTTGTGTTCATACTATACTGTTTCTAATTATCATACAGGTAAATACAACTAATTAAATATTAAGAAAAATAAGTTGTGTTTTCCTGTATAATAATTAGGAACCGTACCTAGGCGAACTTTTATCGTCAACCTCAAATAATTTTACAACCTAACGATAAATACCATATTTTTTTCCATCCAACACTCACCGTCATAAACTGAGAAGTTATTATTTTTAGCAGGCTTTACAAATGTTCTAACTTAATTAATTTTAACCATTACATTTTGAAAATTCGCTAATATGTACGTATTATGCCTTATGAATCCATTGCGATCTCAGGCTATCAACATATTATAAGTTAAGGAAGGATCTCTCACTTATTTTATATAAGATATTGGCCTCGAGATGACCTAAATATGGGTCGAAACATGTAGCCATATACTATAAATATATGATAATATTGTTACAACAGACCAACACATGCACACACTGTTTATAAGCGTATATTTGTATTAATATTACCCCTACATGTTTCGGTGGTCAAGCCATCATCATCAGGGGGCACCAAAGGTCACAAACTTCGTTCTGCATCCAACAGTTATATGACCTTGTGACCTTTGGTACCTGCTGATGATGGTGGCTTGAACACCGAAATAAGTAGGGGTAATATTAATACAAATACGTACCTATAAACATTGTGTGTATTTGTTGGTCCGTCTTAACAGTATAGAATATGCTCGGTGTAAATCTGCACATGTAAAATATAATATTATTATGTATCGTACATGTTATTATACATTATATAGTATTATATAATATATTATATATAATTATATAATACACATTATATAATATTATTATGCACATATAAAATATAATAGTATTATGTACATTATATATTATTATACATCATATAATATTATTTTGCACACGTAAAATATAATGTTATTAACAGACGGTTGTGCCGATTGCAATGACATACTAATTTGCAACAAAAATCAAGAAACCGAGATAAATTCTAAGTACAAAGTCTGGAGACCATAAACTGCGAATGTTTCTTTGTTATGGGACCGTGCAGTCTGGCACGTACGTACCAGCGTCTCTGACGAACATCCTACCTCCGTAGCCAACGTTTATATGGTTCACTTCAACTTCCTCCGCAAGGATGGTAACAACTTACCAGAGCACACGGTGTCATAGCCCACAATATGAATTTGTACTGCCCTGATAACTTCAAGTTTTACCCAGAATTTACACGCAAATATGAGATACGTTACTCCTTATTAGCACGCGTGACGTAAGACCTCTGAAAGTGACATCACTTTTGTCAAGATGCCAGTAAGTTCCTGAGATTGTTTGTGTAGCTGTGTTAATTTGAAGTGTTTCTTCAAACAGTCGGTCCGTTGATGATGTCAGTATAATGAAAAGTAAACGGCACGAGGACAGCCCAGTGATTTCCCAGAACGTGATGCGAAGTGTACCGGACACCAACAAATCACAGCATTGACGAAATATTGCTAGACAATGATTTGCGTGGAACACGACTTGGACACAGGGATACAACCCGTCGCGGTTAACCCGAGAGAGTCCCGGTTTTAACGAACTCTGTTCCAGAGTCCTGCAATATTCGGTTCGGGACGCCGAACCTTCAGTTTTTTCAAGTTATAACAATAAGATATTCCTAAAATTAAATCAATATATATCCAAATACAAACAGATTCTATTTATTACGTAGAACTACGCGTTTCGACATATTTCAGGTCATCCTCGGGTTCACAGTTGGTCTTTAAAACATATTAACCCTTTAAAGACGAAGCGTATCTGTTTTATATAAGGACTTGGCGCGTACCGCGCTGTAAACACTCTCCGCTTCGGTTATAAAAACCAATCTCTTAATGTTTTATAAGGCAAAAGTTGATGTTTATTCTGAGATCCGTACAAAACACATAAACGCAATGTGGGCACCACGTAGAATTTTTCAATGTTAAACCTGGTGTTATGTAAAGTTACCGCTAGGCTTTAAAAGGTTAAGGAAGAAATACACATCATGTAAGTCAAAAAAAATAATAAAATAAAATAAAATGATTAAAATTTTTACGGTCACAAACAGGAAATATATGTATGGGTTGCGGATCTACCACGACTGTTACAAATATTGTTCACAGATTTCACTGCCTTTGCTATGCCAAAGTCGTCACAGCACCGACTGCAGTCTGAGTGTATCGATGTGGATTCATTCCAAATTTATTATTCCCCCCTTCTCCCTCCGCCAACTAAGCGTTATTAAGTGTCCCGTTTTTTGCTTTTTTTTTAATGGGATGCCTATTCGTAAAGTACATACAGAAAATGAACCCCTCTTCCAAATTCCTCTAACTCTTTAAGATTTTGGCGCATATTTTGTGAGGACCAAACATCTTATGGGTAATTTTGGTGCCTTCGGAAAAGAAGTTGGCAAAGGGTACCTGATATATTCGCCATACCTGCCTGTCCTCCTGTGTTTGTCAACGTCTAACAACTGCTGACCCGCTGAGCTGGTTTTAATTAAATCTGATATTAGGAAGTTTTACATATCCACATATTTCAATTGTTATTAAACCCAGACAAAAATAACGTATAATTTATATGCACACTTATATGGATTTTTTGCTGTCGTATCGATAGTAACTCGCTAGATGTAGGATCATTATTTTATTTAACAACTACCGGTTGCTACTTCCCGGTAGTTCCTCTTCATATCAACGTAGCCCACTCACCTGACCGTGTCCACAAGCGCGGCAGAATGGCGGCGGAAATTGGCAAATGATAGTTGTCAGATAAAATAAGGAGCTTGAATTAATCTGAGAAAATAGGTATCGACCCAAAGTTGTAGAGAAAAATAAAGCACAATTTTCATAACAAATACACTTTTCTTTCCATAATTCTTAAAACTTCGGATATAATTCACAGAAAATTAGCAATCGCGCAAGAAGTGTTACGATATACATATAGCTGTATTCATTCTTAACCTCGGCAGTAGATGCAGATGAGTGGCCAATTTCACTCCCTGGTTGTTTTTACCCCCGGAAAAGGTCCCTGATACTCACTGAATAGGACGCTTGGTGTGCCCCAGACGCGGTCATAATGTTTTGGAGAAGAGAAGAATATATTATCCCTGTCAGGATATTCTCTAAACCATTTTCTGGCAGAGAAGTCACCGTTTCACAGCGTGACATAGAAACATATTGAAATATGCGGGTGATCGCCTGAGTTATCTCCAGCTGCCACGCCATGCCTATCCATAAATATCAAGCTCTTAACCTTTTAAAGCCTAGCGGTAACTTTACATACCACCAGGTTTAACATTCAAAAATTCTACGTGGTGCCTACATTGCGTTTATGTGTTTTGTACGGATCTCAGAACAAACAGCAACTTTTGCCTTATAAAACATTAAGAGATTGGTTTCTATAACCGAAGTAGAGTGTTTACAGCGCGGTACGCACTGAGTCCTTATATAAAACAGATACGCTTCTTCTTTAAAGGGTTAAAGCCACCGATGGAAATCACAGAAATTCGTTATTTACATTGCTCTAACGAATGTTGCTCTAACCGAGGCGTTTTATGTTGCGGTTAACAGCGACGAATTAATTGGTACCACAGAATATCTGACGTTATATGTGAGGTTTCGTATAAACCGATGTCGTTATAACCGGGTTCGACAGTATAGTGCGTACAAAGTGCCACTTCAGGAATTAGGTAAGGTTAAGTTTAAATCTCAGGGCCGTGCCATGGGTCAGGTGGTTAGCCGACGGCCTCCCACCGCGGAAGCCCGGGTTCGATCCTGGGTCACACCATGTAGGGTGTGTGGTGGACCAAGTGGCACTGAGACAGGTTTTTCCCCGAGTACTTCACTTTTCCCCCGTCAGTTTCATTTCACTGTCGCTCCATTACACGTAAAAGGACAAAAAAAAATAATCATCATCATGTTCATCGTAGGCTTGAAGAAGCTTTAAGGCTGCGGTGCGTCCGTAGCGTCTGCTGCCGGGCACTTCTCCACTAAAAAGAAAAGTTTAAGTCTGTTAAATCAGTGGTCTGTAATGAATAACAATGGCTGATGAAAACCATGCGCACGAATTCCGGTACGTCCTGTAATGGCGATGTTCCCGTTTTGTGCGATTTGAGCCGGGGGGGGGCCACCCACAGCGAAAAATTTACCAAACTTCACGGCGACAAAACCTGGAAGACAACGATCTTTACATTTTCATGGTGTGTGGATATTCTCCGTCTATTCATTTACACTTCAATTCCTTTTGTTCCAACATGCGGCATAAAAACAAAATGATGTCAGCGGTAAAATGCAGACAATTCAAGGTGACCTTACTCAAACAAGTTTTAAATTAAAACAAAAAGCAATCACATACAACTTTGCCCTTTTTTTTTCCAGGCTCCCTTTTTTTGTTTAACGTGAATCTGTAATCGTTTACTCTTCTTTATATAAACACGTAATATTTGTTTAATTTTATTGTTTTATGTGTCACATTATTCTTAGGAATCACAAAACTGAAGTACGCTCTTTAAACGCAGTTTAGAATGAGAAAGCCGGTGATGATGTATCTATGTAATGACTGTTCACAATGTCTTTTACTCGTCGTTTATTTAAGAACGTTCTCTTCAGCCCAAAAACTACACTGCGTCGAATTGTAGAATGACTCAGATAATTGGATGCGAATTTAATGTATATTTTTGTTTTTTTTATCACTTCTGCTTGCTGTCTGCATAATTTCGCGATGCACTCGTATGACGCAGTAGTCTGAAGGCCACGTATGCAGACAGCAAATCTGGGAGTGCATTGGAAATTTTCCATTTGTTTGGAAAAACCCTGATTTGCAGGCGATGCAATTTAAAGAAATGCGTTTGTGCCGCACACTCCCAGGCAGTACAGCCGTAAGTCAGAATTCTGATAGTGGGGATGCAGTCGGCTTCTGAAAAGTAGATGTATTTCTAAGGAACACATGCGGCTGTCAACCCAAGAGCATTCTATTGAATAACAGAAACAAGGGTCGGTTTCCTGTTATCTCACATTGCTCGCCTCTAATTTGTAAGGGTACTTTATTTATTGATGGGAACAGCGTCTCCTTCTCGGGGGTAAAGCGGCCGGGGTGTGGCGTTGACCACCCACCCCCATTCAGCGCCGAGGTGAAAGAATGAGTACAGCTATACCTCTACTCCCCCTGTGGAATTTCATGGCCTGTTCTAGGGCAAACTTTGAAATTAATTAATTTATTTACTTATTTATTTATGATATAGTTGACGACGCTACCATTAACTCAGGCTATAAAGCCTTGAATGGGAAATTTGTGAAAGAAAAATTTCGTGGCCTGATTGAGATATTTTCCAGGCATTTGCCCGGAGAAACTGAGGAAACCTTCGCGATAATTCAATCAGTATAGACGGTGTCCCGGCCGCGTCTCGAATCAGGCACCTCTCGCGTGAGTCAGGAGCGTAAATGCTTGAGCCAGCTTATTCCAATAATAATAGGAACTAGCTTTAAATATAAGCAAGTAATTTTAGAGAAGAGATATTTCTCTTCTCCAAAACGGGCGGATTATTTCCGGGGCCCACCCAGCTTATTATTCAATGGGTACCGGGGGTTCTGTCTGGGGATGTGGGGAGGGGGGGGGTTCAAGGCCAGCATGTGAAATTGATGTGAAATTGACTAATCACCTCCATCTAGCCCCATGGTTGAAAATCAGTGGAGTTATACCTCTACTTATCCTACATGAATTCATGGCGTGGAGAGGGAAACCTTTACGTTTTCATCACATTTTATCTCATTATGTGTGTCTGCAAAAGTATAAATTGGCCACTAAACATATTTTCATCGCTCAGGATGTGAAATATTTCAACCACCCGTCTAATATACGTCATACTTTACGAAGAACAGTAACACAGCCCTGTATACGCGCTCACAATGCTGCCATTTAACCCTTTAAAGACGAAACGTATCTGTTTTATATAAGGACTCAGTGCGTACCGCGTTGTAAACACTCTCCACTTCGGTTATAAAAACCAGTCTCTTAATGTTTTATAAGGCAAGAGTTGCTGTTTGTTCTGAGATCCGTACAAAACACTTAAACGCAATGTGGGCACCACGTAGAATTTTTTAATGTTAAACCTGGTCTTATGTAAAGTTACCGCTAGGCTTTAACAGGTTAATGAAGTATTGAAATTTTATATGGCAAAGATACTAAAGCTTTAAACACTGACTTTCGTCTCAAGTGTATGCAAAACTTCAATTACTGCCTTACAGAGAACACACAGTCCTTGTTCATTACAAATACCGTCCGTTTAACACTCTTCAGGTACATAGATTTCAACCAGTGTGCTAACCATCTGAAACTCATAAATGTACCGTGTGGCAGAATTTTGTAATGTTACAGAATCTTTCATATCGTTCACGAAACAGCAATTTGTCATAACCCACACAATTAATCAAACTGAGATTCCCGCATTACTAGACGGTTGGGTTAAAATATACTTTCTGTCTATTGTGTGGTGATGGGTTTATGGATTTTATCCATCGTCCGAACAGTAAAATATTAAAAATATTATCCAATGATGGAGGCTAGCTCTGTCTACGGGGCCCAACAAAGCAGGTGTTCTTCTCTTCTCCCCCTCCACTCACCTGAGGACGGAAGCAGCGCAAGCTTCCGAAACGTTGTGATTTTAATTTTTTAAATATTTTTAATATTTTACTCTTCGGACGATGGATAAAGTCCATAAGCCCATCACCACACAATATTATACACCATCGTCAAAATCTTTTAGAATTTATCTTCCGTCTAAATGTTGCGTCTACAAAAAAAGTTGCTTCCCTTTACATTTTCGTAAAAACATAACACGCCGAAGTGTCGGTCTATTAAGGATTTGTCAATTTTTTTCTGTCTCCAGTAAAACCGTGTATCGGTGGATTACGAAAAATTGCTGTTTCACAAGCGATATGTTCTTATTGCTGGGCTTATCAAGGGTTAAAAAATGTAGGGAATTTCTATCAAGTTGAGACTGGTGATTTTTACGATGGTGGATGTGAAAGTGTGAACTTGGTTTTCAGCACCAAATGTTAATAATGGCTACACTTTCGTTACAGATTTTGGTTATGACACCAACAAAAGCTCACAAATAACGTCTTTCTTGTGACGTAGCTGCATTTTTTTCATCGTGACCAGGTTGAAGTTTGCGCGTTTGCCTTAGCGACTGAGCTACCGTGGAAGTCAAGACACACCGCATAGATGGCGCTGGTCTCTGCTGCTCACGCGTTAGTAGTAGTATTTACATCCTCCGCCAGGTGACGATATACTAAGAACATATCAACTATTGAATTCTATTTAAAATTTCACGCATAACTGCTTTGTGTCATGGGCATCTTACCTTGCATTAGGTTCAAAAAATTACATATTTAATTCACATTACATAACATTTGGTATCAAAAAAATTTATACTGCACTAATGTTCTATACATAAGACTTCACCCGTAAGTGAAACGTATGCTTTCATCACACATACCTGCACAGATGACAACAGCTGATTGTCACAGTAGGGTCAATATTGACCTACATTGATACATGATGATTAAAAGATATGAAGTTCTGATTCAAGTCTTTCCCGGAGTAGCTCGACCACTACTTTTGGGGCATATCTGATATCAATATGCTGGGACCATAATACTATAAAACCGAATATGGTGGTACATTATTGCAAAAGCTTTGTATGCAATGACGAATTTTATAGTTGGTTGTGACATCGTGTCATACTTTCAACAGGAAGATAAGAGAGTAACAACGAAACGTGCTATTGACCTCTACTTCCTCCACGTCTGATTACAAACATACGAAGGTTTTTCTCCCCACCTTTTATTGTACTGTTTGTATCTTACACAACGATATTAACCTGCACGTGACAGTACCTGAGGTATACTGCCGAATTGTTGATTTCCTGTTTGCGCATTCAATTTATGCTCGTCATCACGGTGGCAGTTTCCAGAGGTCCACTGCTGGCATGACCCAGTCGGTGAACTCCACTATCACAGCGCGTGACAGCCGAGCAGTAATGACATTTCGATCCCGACACAGGCAGTCTGCAGGGAGCCGGGACAGTCAATGTAATGACCAGGCTACGGGGTGGATGACATCTAGTTGGAGTCTCGGACAGGGGCAAATGATACACTTCTCCAAAATTTCGAGACCACCTCTAAGGCCCATCGAGCATCCATTCAATAAAAGGGGGTGCGGGGTAGGTGGCGGGGGTAACTCCTCCCCCGTGAGTAGAGCGGCCAAGGCGTGGGGCCGACCGCTGACTTCCATCTAGTGAAGGTTAATAATAAGTGTAGCAGCTATGCCTTCATGGAATGTAAAGGCACAATTTTACCTTTCCGATAGGCAATCGTTTCGTTTTGTAGTCCTTCCCTTTCTTCTACCTACTCACAGCAGGTGTCGAGGTTGTTTATTTTGCACTTGATCACACTCAGCCACCACAGTCGATAGGACTCCCCTGTACGAGGGATCGGCCCGTCGCAGAGACCTCTACCTGACAACACAAACACTGTAAAGAGACAGACATCCATGCCCCCGGTGGGATTCGAATCCACGATCCCAGCAAGCGCTCGGCCGCAGACCTACGCCTTAGACGGCGCGGCCACTGGGATCGGCTCCGATAGGGAATAGGATTAGGTTATTCAATTTCTATGGCAGTGTCTTACTTTTGTTTTTTTTCTACGTATAACTAATTAACACGATGGAACGCCGATCCCAGTGGCCGCGCGGTCTAAGGCGTGGGTCTGCGGCCGCTCGCTTACTAGGATTGCAGGTTCGAATCCCGCCGGTGGCATAGATGTCCGCTGTCTTGTGAGTGTTGTCTATTGTCAAGTAGAGGTCTCTGCGTCGGGCCAATAATGACTCGTTCTGAGGAGTCCCTGCGAGTGTGGCATGTCTGAGTATGATCGTGAAGCCTCGACAGTGAGGAAGCCCTGACCCACTACCGGCTGTTGCGCCATGGGGGGGGGGGGGCACCATGGATCAGAGTGCTTCTTAAGAAGCTAACAGACCCTCGACTAAGTCACGAAATTCCCCGCCTTGCATGGACCACGAACTTTCATTACCGGGTTCTCAAGCACCTAATTGTTCCTATCCTGAGCCAGATCAATCCAGTCCACACTCACCCTAATCCTATTTGTAAAGATCCGTTTTAATATTCTCCTCCCATCTACGCCTAGGTCTTTCAAGTGGTCTGTTTCCTTCAGATTTCCCGGCCAGAACTCTGTATGCAGATGCCTTCTCTTCTCATTTCTGTTGATCTGATCAGATGAGTAATATTTGGCGAGGTTTACTACGGAAATGCTACTAAATAAGTTAGGACGTGTAAGCATAGCGCCAGTTCAGGCCCGTTTGCTCTGTTATTGCCTCTGAATTCTTAATTCGTGGATTATAACTTTTTATGCTGCCTTACAAACAACGTAACGGTGGCGATTTTAAGCACAAACATAGAAAATATACGTAAAGACATGTCACAGCCGAAATCATTGTCGATATGGATATATGACAGGCAATTGTTGCGTATATCCTGAAGACAACTTTTGTGAATATAAAAATCTCACTTAATGGATCAAAAGTGCAAATGTGCACATACCATAGAAATTATTGCGTTTTCCGCGTGTTTCAAGTCATGACCGCTTAACTGCGTTTTTCACTGAGAATGAGATTTTAACTGACACATTCATATAAACATCCACTGGAATTCTTATTCCACGTAAGAACACAAAAATTAATTTTTGTTACTATGTTGTTAAGTATATTCGTTATTTATATTACAATCAATTACGAAGACAAGCATGAGAAGACAACGATCTAAGATATGTTCCAGCCAGCATTCCAGCGTCCATCTTTGCCAAAAGATGTCCTCGCGATAGCAGCAAAGGTCGATGCAAGTTGCCAATTTACTGAGTACAGCGTCTTAGTACACAAGTAGCTGTTTTCCGGAGTTAACTGAGGTCAAATATTCCTGACAAAGACCTTTTTTAACAATTTATTGTTGACAATTAACCGGCATTTTTATACAAAAATCTAAAAACGTTTGTATAATCATTGAAAACATAATTATATATAATTCTATGTGATGACTATATTCTCTACTATCTTTTGAGTGTACAGACGTGATAGACATTGCCATTACTTGAACACCAAGTTGCTCATGAAGAATTCGAACTCTTACATACAAATCAGGTGGAAAATGAAGCTGCACTTTAATTGTTATCGAGCCAAAAGAAACACGAAGAAGCCAGTTCACTGCTGTGCTGGTCACTCGTCGACTGTGACGATCCTGAAGATCTGGTTGGGCCCGCCATGCTTGGGGAATGCGATGACGGGGGTCCCAGGCTCATTGCTGCCGTCAGACACATCCAGTACCTGGTCGATCTCGCTTCTGATCGTACCGTCTTCCTCGAAGTGCCACAGCTGGTTAGGGCCACCGTGGGGCTCAAATATGGATACGTTTCCGGTCTCCTGGTTCACATCCAGCACCAGTCTGGACACAAAGATTCCAAACGTCGAGATTTTTAAGGTTTCAGGCAACGTATATTAATTGGCGCTACCTGCCTCTCTATCATCTCCTCCTGCCTACATGAATGAATGAACGAATGAATGAATGAATGAATGAGTGAATGAATGAATGAATGAATGAGTGAATGAATGAATGAATACTCATTTGACCAACTACCTTAGAATGAAGGGCACTCCTTCTGGGATGTGAGGCTGTGACCTAGGTAGAAGTGGGACGTTTCGGAGGAACGTCCTACATGAAGATGGAGGCACTGTGCTTTTCCGTTACTCTGGTAAATTTTTAACAGACTACACGGTGTCAACATTCGACATAAGACATCCCTCATATCGACCGCTGTGAGAACGTTGTCTAAATAACCATCTGCGTATCTGTCTGGCTGACTAAATTAGCACTGGCTACGTCTCTGACAGAATCCAAAACGTAATGGATGAACATTTGACTGAGCTGTCCGCGTCCACGCCATGAAGGCATATAGCGGGAGCAGAGGTATAGCTGCACTTCTTCTTACCCCCGGCACTAGACGGAGGTCAGTGGTCAACATACGCCCCGGCCGCTTTATCCCGGGAATCTCAGTAGGCATTGAACAGAGGAATGGCTGGGCCCCACGCTGTCAAGGTCAAATGTCGTTCTCATGAGTCGACAATAGTACATGACCGTCTGCACGCGTTTCCAGCGTAACTCCCTGAATATTTGTGGCCACAAAAATATTTACAACGAAGGTTGTAGAGAAAATTGACACACCCGTTATTCACGACGCATTTCCTGTTAAGGTACTACTGTTTTCGTGATAATTAGCAGAAGAGGAAAAGCACCAGAATTGATACGCTCTGCGCATATCTCCAGACTACTTCCGGCTGTAACGAACTCCAGACAGCCTCTGCGCCGTCCAGAGGCTCAAAGCAAGCTGCTGACAGCTGCATACCTCAACACGATAACTTACCCCAGTGACCGGAAGTCCACTGTACCCACCCGTTCAACTTGCTGTGAATCATGCCGTTCAAGTACTCCCACAGCTGGTTGGTGCCCCCATGATAAGCGAACATGATCACTTGCGGCTCTTCGCCTTCCTCTCCTGTTTTCACGTCCAGCACTAGGCCCGTCTCGGTGTTCTGGATGTAGAATGGCATCTGCACAAACAAGACTGTGTGTACAGCTGGTAGCAGAAAGCGGTATGTGTCTACATTCCAAAAATATCGACTGCGCCATCCAGTTAACCGTCAATACACTGGCCTGGTGTCTTCATTTCTTATTATACAACCAACAATTTGCACATACAAAGTGTGTGCGTATATATATATATATCTACATGGCCCCCTCTCCTACATGTTTCGGTGGTCGACCGCCATCCTCAGGGAAAAACACCGCCGAAACATTCAGGAGAGAGGACTGTAATATTATATGCACCTTATACTTTGTACAAGGTTATTGTATTGACATGTACATCAGGTTATCCGTGATTTCAGGCTTCCGCCGCGATGTTTTTGAGATCTGCGCTCTTCTGGGACAGCTCAGATCCCAACAACAGGTTATGTTTGATAACACAGATACAGGGACGTAGCTAGGGTGGTGTTAGGGGTGCCGCCGCCCCAGGCAGCAGAGTCCAAGGGATGGCAGAGGGGGGGGGGGGCACAAAAAGAATATGCGTCTGATTTTTCTGCACTCAACAATTTTTAAATTACTGAGCAAAATAAAAGGAAATTCGATATATAATTCTAATTTCTTTGAAGCCCACAGTTTCCGCTAGGGGCGATCATTGTAATTACTCGCCCCGGGCGCCAAAATCCGAGCTGCACCACTGCTGATATATACCGTGACTACATGTTTCGGCCAGTAAGGAGCCGTTTTCAAGTCAATTACGCGTGGAATTGACTTCAAAATGTCTGTTTACCGGCCTGCACCTCTACTAACAATATATGTACCTCAGTTATCACACACAACCTGATATTCTACATGTCAATGTAACAACTGTGTAAATAGGATTACAGATTTGTTGTCGGCTACATTTTAATCGAGTTCTGTATGGCTTAGACCTGCAGCATTATTTGTTAGTTTGTTTAACCCTTTAAAGACGAAGCGTATCTGTTTTATATAAGCACTCAGTGCGTACCGCGCTGTAAACACTCTCCACTTCGGTTATAAAAACCAATCTCTTAATGTTTTATAAGGCAAAAGTTGCTGTTTGTTCTGAGATCTGTACAAAACACATAAACGCAATGTGGGCACCACGTAGAATTTTTTAATGTTAAACCTGGTCGTACGTAAAGTTACCGCTAGGCTGGAAGGTCCAACCGGGTGAAATAAGCGTGGCTGTGAATGATAAATTGGGGAGAGTGTAGAAGGCAGCAGTCGTGACTGGTGAGGCAGAAGAAAGTAATGACTTCTCAGAAACCATAGCCAATCTTCCCACAGACAACGTGACGTACGCACAGCCTGAAGATTCGGCATGCCTGTCTGAGGCACGCGTGAGCGCCATGCTGCTGTGTGTGCAGCACAATTAGCACTATTGGCATCGTCACGCTTATCGTGGGGCCTTGTATAAGATCGGGGCATCACGTCTCGCGTATCAACTGCATAGGTTATTTGGCTCAGTCGATGCAGCACAGCACTGTTTTGTAAGCTAATGGTTCTTCGGATAGTGGAGACATTCTGATTAATTACATAAACCCCCTGAATTTCACTGCTGTGAGCAAAAGGGCACACCCCTTGCTTGGTTATATATAGGCAATGGAAAGTGACCCAAATGATTATGGGTTAGCTATGGCAGATGTACATCTTCATTGACTTAATCCTTCCGGCCGCACTATGGCCTTGGAGTCGACTCAGCGTCTAAAAGAAATGAGCAAGAGAAACATTTCCTGGGGAGGGCGTTAAAGGCTGCCGGTGTGTAAGGCTGACAACCTTCCCACCTTCATGTGCCAACTTTCTGGAAACCTGGAGGACTCATCCTCCTGGAGCCTTAAGGGACTGTCAGGGATAGCTTTATTTCTACCATGACGGATGTAACACTGCTAGGGATTCCATTTTTAAAAAGCAAAAACCAGGCCACACAATATTTAGGTGGACGTGGCAGGGGGCTTTAAGAGAAAAATTTTAACCAGTTACAAAATGAAAAAAGACGAAAAATTTGTTAATATTACTACGAGATAACTCAGATAAAAATCGTCATACATGGATCAAAAAAGTAATAATAATAATAACAACAATAACAGGAAGAATATTCAAAGGTCAAGAGGTCTAACAAGATAAACGACACTATGTTCCTTCGTCACGTCAGTAACCGCGTACTCACGGGGCAGTGTCACATCCCACAAGGACGAAATCCCCAGCTACACCGCTGTAACAATCCCAAAACACGCAGACACAAACGGTTAATCATACTGTAAAAACAGACCGCGGTAGGAATTCAGGGCACATACACCTCCTTGTGACGCAGGACGTTGAGGACTGAGAAGCCTGTAACTTATCTAAATAACAACTTAAAATTTCAGAGCACCAAAAGGCGATGTGCGCACTTTCAATCTGCGGCTTAAAGCTGTTTACAATTTTCCTTTCACGCTTATTTTCATATACTCTTATTTCTTTAGCACATACAATATTTACGAACGAATATGCTCATATAATCGTTATGTATGTACATACGGATAAGCACACAAATTAAGATATATATATATACACACACACACATATAGCCACATGGCTGCTCCTTTTTGCGTGTTATGAAACTCTTGACACCGTATTGTTTCAAGGTTGACTACACACATTTCGTTTTTTGTGGCGCAATAGCCCACATCGGGCCTGGGCCTTCTCGTTGTTTAGGTGTCTCGATCACACACAGACACATACACCCGGTAGGACTCCTCGTAACGAGTGACCAGTTCGTCTTAAGAGACCGCTACCTAAACAACACACAACAAACACACGAGACGCACATACGTGCCCTCAGCGGGATTCGAAACCTCGACCACAGCAATCGAGAGGTCGCACACCAACCCCTTACACCGCACGGCCATTATATATGTAGTTATGAATAAGTTAGGGCTGCCAAAATACTTGTTTTATCTGACAACCGGGCTAGATTTACGTATGGACTAGACAGGCTACAAATTAAGGCCTTATATTACACGCGGCCTCACTCAACAGAGTAACTCCCTTTCTGCTACAGAGAACTACACTGCATTTCCATAACAAATTACCAACATGGCTAATACATGAAATAACCGACATCATACAAAACCCACTGTGTGGGTAAAACGCAGAATTTTAAATGTTTAAGTAGGTGGTACGTATAATGACCACTTTGCTGTGAGGGGTTAAATAAATATGAAGGTTCCATTACTGTGTATTCCCTCACTCAAATCATAAACACTTCGCAGGACTTCTCCCATCGCCAACACAGTTAAAAAACCACAACATTTCGGAAGAAACTTCTTCCGTTCTCGGGTGATAACCACTGCTTACCACCTGAGGACGGAAGAAACTTCTTCCGAAACACTGTGATTTTTTACCTGTGTTGAGGATGGAAAATGTCCTGCAAAATGTTTACGATTTGAGTGATGTTAAGCCATTTTCAAGAACTGATATGTTGCACTGTGTACTTCTTGTTTATTTAACAACGCCTTTATTACGTCGGATGACAGAACGTATTCAAAAAAACCTGGAATGGATGTGGTCGAAAGCAGTAATGGCCTAATTTGAATTATTACCCCCATATGTGCCCGGAGGGAATGAAGAGTAACACGAAATACCTCACTAGGGATAGCCATTCTTCGCGGCGATACCTCGAAACAGGGCCTCCGATACGCCAGCGTCACGCCTTCCTGCTCAAAGGAACCTGTCTCTTACCATTCTAACCCTTCCGGCCACAACGGTCATTACATATTTTAACTGTTTAAAGCATACTGTCTGCCATATGCAGCATCATATGTCTTAACATTTAAGGAACCTGTATTCTGTCCACTTAGGATCTATATGTTTCATTATCCACACGGTACAAAGTGAGCTTCCTTTTGTCCACGGCAGGAAAGGTTAAACAGTTGCTCTTGGTTGAAGAGCTGCAGTGTATTTGTAGTGATGAACAAACTGAATCTTTCGGTATCCTTTAGATGAATTTCAAGGTTCAAGACCTTAATATTAAACTTAAATCTTGCACTGTAACACTTACCTTGACCAGTTATTACGACGTAAGACGTTCGTTCTACTTCTTGACCGGTGCGAACTACGTGTAACCAGAAGCGTGTCATGTGCCGCCCCAGTCTAGCGGTACATCGCACAGGCTTACCAACTTATGCTCTCATAAATCTCGGAATTCAATATTGAATGGGACGTTCCATATTAGTATACGTTTATATCCTGAGGGTGGGGGGCGTGGAGGGATGTCAATAGCTAATTATCTACAAATATTTTTTATTGTTTCACTTCCATAGACGTGCTTCAAGAGCTGCTTCTGCAATTTATGTGTACACATAACCGTGATTCTATAACTAGGAATGTTAAATGCAACACGGATATGATAAAAGCTATAAAATTGCAGGTCAGTTTTGTCACTATCTCTGTAACAGTGGTTCCCAGCCAATGTGTCATAAATGTGTTATCAGAAGCAGTCAATTATTTGAACTTTGTTTGGTTTGCAAAGGAAATATTCCTGTAGGTTTGTAAATAGTGCCGTTAGTAAATGCAGTTTCGTTTAATTTATTTTACAGGCATTATATTTGTTTGTATAAACTCACAAGAAAGGATAACTCCAACAAAACACAACTATAATCATTGCTCAGTTTACACTCCTTATATTTTTCCAGTTGGGGTTATGTCGATAGAAGGTAGTAACTTCTGAGAACTTCCAAACTTAAACTACAAAACCATTTTCTGTAAATCGACTTAGGCCATTTTATTCACAGGTTTTCGTATTTGTACCTAAACCTATTTGATGTAAATCTTCTAAATGGCGTTATTTTTCTGTAAATGTGCCAGACTGTGCAGTCAACTACAAGCATAATTATTATTTCAAAGGGCTACTGAATTACAACAGTGTGCAAGATACATTACCGTTTCTGATCTGTTTAGCCACCTGAATGTGGTTAACTGATCCTTACCTCATTTAAGTATGCCATAATATCATTTAACACTCCAACTAGTCTATTTGTCATTATCTTTTTGAAGTATTCTCGTTTCTTCTTTTCTGAATTAGGAAACACTAGGTTTCTCCGAAGTGATGGTACTTGATGTGTCAAGCGACACAGCGTCATGTCGCAGAAGACCGTACAATATGTCAGTTATGTAAATTTTAAATGATGATGCCTAGGTTGGGGAATATCAGTTTTCTGTTACACAACATACGATTATGATGATGGTGATGATAATGCAAGTTCTGATGTGCTCTTCACTGATGAATTTAAAAGTTCGCGTGACTGCTTACATGTCAAGAATTACTATCGGCCTAATATTACGGGCATTCAGTCTATATTGCAAGGTCAGTAATCTTTTAATGCCAACGTAACAGATTTAAAAGGATTCATTACGGTAATGTGTACCCCAAGTTTTGAACATAAAAACATATTTGCGGCACACATTAAAGATTTATTTAGCAATATTAAAAAACTTGGAAGCGTACAGCAGTAGTTTCCTTTCATATTTAAGAAATAAAACAATTTATGGGCTCAGCCGGGATTTGAACCCGGGACCTCCTGCACCCAAAGCAGGAATCATACCCCTAGACCACTGAGCCGGTGACGGCGTGTGTTTTACTTTCTCTTTCCACGTGAATGTGTAGTGTAGTGAATTCCTGCCTTGTCTTTGCAGTCCGGACTGTCATCCTGATAGTAAACAATCGCCTTACGTCAGAGCCGTAGCTACCAAACGGCAAACGTATGCAAAGCATAAGGGCCAACAAGTACTGGGGGGGGGGGGGGGACACGAGAGCATCACCAAAAAGAACTATTCTTTTACACTCACTGAATACCACTGGCTACTCGGGCGAATCGAACTTACCTCGCATTCGCGATGAATCGGCTTCGCGCTAATATGGTCCAGCGTTGCCAACCGTAGCGTGACAGCACGTATGAAGTTTAGCTGCAGTGCTGGATATATTAATTCTTGACTTATGATAAGATGTTTTGTTGGTTTATTCGTAGAGGTTCACATTATTGGTGACTTCTTGGCCTAACTGGCATCAAGTTTTTAGCAAATACCCAAAACTATGGAGTGGCGTAATTTTAGGAAAAATAGTACAATTTTGAGTGCTTTGTAGCAGACGTTTTTACTGTTAGATTGGTAGCGCTGATACGCAGCTGAAAAAAAATTGTATACAATTAATGTTTTTGTTATGAATTCGAAGAATACAAATTCTCAACTTAATCGAGGATTTTTTCCCCTGTCAACATACTAGTCTTATTAGAAAAAAAAAAGTGGGCAAAGCAAGCGAAACTTCTTATATAAACGTTCTTCTACGGGGAATATTAGGCAGAAAAGTAGGCCCTTGCACACTGTCTTCGTTTTTCGCTCTTCGAGTGGATGCAATTGCCATCCATCGCTACCTTCATATGTAACTTCGACGTCCAATAGCACAGTGTCGTATTGTGGAGGTCCCGGACCCAAATTTGAGCCCAGAAATGGCTATCCATGCTTATATGTTCGTGCTACTAGGCCTTCCATCCTGCAGACAAATGCCGGTACAGTACACCAAACTTAGGCCACGAAAGAGCCCTTAAATAAGCTAACCGCAAATAAACAATACAGGCAACGTACGAATAACCTAATATAGAGACGCGTTCGCATAACCATTTTTAACGTGGAAAAGCAGTCAGTATTACATATTCTGAGTGTTGTGTCTGTAGCCGTAGTTATCCAGCATGCAAAGCGTATGTGCCGTATTATATTGCTATCTGTGGCCTGTCTGGCGGTACCATATTTTTCTACGTTATCTCATAAACGGCACGATTTTCGGAAAAAAAATATTCAACGTAAAATGTGTTTTGATTTTCTCTACAAAATCTGTCTGAAACATTTCTCGTTCTAAGAATACTTCAGCGAGATATTATCATAATGTGAACAGGTCTTCACGTAATGTACCCTCTATTCTTGTCAGATTTTAATGAAATTTGAATTTTCTGGACAGATTTTAGAAAAATATTCGAATACCGAATTTCATGAAAATCCGTTCAGTGGGGGCCGATTTGTTCCATGAGGACGGAGAAACGGACAGCTGGAAGGACAGACATGACGAAGATAATTGCCCTCTTTTCGCAGTTTTGCCAACGCGCCTAATAAAACTTGTATTCTCATTCAATTATTAAGTCTATTCGTATTATCAGTTAACGCCATACAGAGTGGAGCGAATTCACTTGCAACGCGACGTTTTAACAACAGAAAAGCCTTACAGAAGGACCATTTCGTCGTATGTATGACACAGTACATGAAAGCCTTCTGGCGACCTAGACTACGTGTTAGTGTAAACGAAACACAATTTGAACAGTTCAAATAGCGAATAAATGCAAATGTTACGTCAGTAAATTTCAATTTAATTACTGCCTGCAGTAGCAAGTTATTTAGCGCCACACTGTGTAATATCACCTGTTGGTAAAGTCCCGTAAAGTGTTCGTCATATGAAGGCTACACGAGCAGTAGGTTTCCACATAGAAGTGGCTGTGACTTTTGGTGTGTTCGTAATTTGGGTCACGGTTCCACAAGTTTCTCCAGGTGACTTCTGCGACAGTGGTCTCACACAGAACCTTCCAAGAGTTTGCTTACCTCCATTAAGTTTACGGTCTTCTGGAATGTGACATCGTGCAGTTTAATAAATAGGAAACCGGTTTGGGAGGAATCTACAGCCTCCATTTCAGGGTTCGACAGGAAACTGTATGGCCAATGGAGGTCAAAATATAAGAAAGAGGGGGACATAGACAAGGACTGCAGGACGGCATCAAACGTTAGGACGTATCTATGAAACTACCAGGCGTCACTTCCCAAAGGTCTGCCATAATCACGTTAATTGCAGCGAGAAAACTTCACATAGATCTTCACTCTTCTGGGATGTTACTCAGCATAGATTGGTAGTTACCGAAGTTTTGGGACAACCTATCGGTCCCGTGTTCAAGGATCAAGGAGTTCACTCAAAAGGACTGCTTGACTCTTAAAGATGGCACCGATAGGTTGCCCCGAAACTTGGTAACCAATTACCAATATACTCTGCGTAACATCTCAGAAGAACGAAGATCTCATTTACACCGTGGCGGCACCTGAAATCACGCATAAACTTCACGCAATTTAAATTGGGCTTATACAAAAGAGAGACGAAATTATCGCCGTTGTCCTTCCCTCTTCTGCCTACTTCTTTTCAGCAGGTGTCGAGGTTGTTTATTTTTACTTGATCACACTCAGACACACACCACAGTCGGTAGGGCTCCTCTGGACGAGGGATCGGCCTGTCGCAGAGACCTCTACCTGACAACACAAACACTCACAAGAGACAAGCATCCATACCCCCGGCGGGATTTTAACCCACGATCCCAGCAAGCGTTCGGCCGCAGACCTACGCCTTAGAGCGGCCACTGGGATCGGTAAGACGAAATTATGAGCCAAGTAAATGACACTCTTATCCCCTAAACCTATTTAAGAATTTATTTAATATTCTTCTCCAGTCTGCTCGGTACATTAAGATGTCACTTTTCACGAAATTTCTCCTACGGAAATTGAATTAACTTTCCTACATTTTTTCCCCCCATTTGACCTGGTTCAGAATTTCGTGATTTCATATTTACTGGATCAGTTCATAAACTGAATGAACTTGTCACTGTTTTTAGACACAGTGTGTGTTACTCCACACTTTCGATCTTTCTCTGATCGATCAGTGTCATTCACGTTCCTCCCTGACTCCACCCTCAAGAGTACGTCAGCCCCAACCGCACGACACGTTTCCAGGTCAGTAAACGCACGACATAAATCAGTGACTGAGCTGCAGACATCGCTTCCGTTTGTTCGTCGTGTCAAGAAACTATTTTTACTTTACGTTCTACGTATTTTAAAAATTTAATAGCGGAAAAGAAACTTAATTAAATATAAATTGGCGGTTTTCACCCAGTCACCAGCTGTAAGTACTGCATAAAATATTCTGAAATTTTAATTCCATATCTCCACTTGAAGTAATTATTGTAGCCATTTGACAGTTTGAAGAAGGAATCTGAGGTTAAAAACATTACTAAAACTGACGCTTCGTTTATACTAAAGGTAAATGGTTTTCATTGTAAATACCATATTTTAATTCTGTATTCAGAAACAACTGTTTTTTTCCGAAAACTTTATAACCACGTAACCTAAACACTCACTATAGACAAAACGCAGAAGTTGTCGCAGTGAAGCAGGCAGCACGTAAAACAAGCACCGTGTTTATAGGTTAAAACTTGTATAAATCATAGAAGGTTCGGTAACTCATTATATACAAAATACGCCTCTCTGAGCAGACAATTGAAATGTGCTTTTCTTTTGTAAATATTGGCCAGACGTAGTTAGTTAAATATTAACAATACTTATTAATTATCTGTATGTCCCTAGGCTGAGCTTCCTTCCTTGTGAAAGTGAATGGAAAACGCAGAAGACCATTTTCATGCTGGCGGATTAAACTCATTTGATTTAAGTAAAGGGCTGTAAGGAGACGGGCTTCACTTAGGGTGTTCCCTTTAAAGAGAAATAGTGTGTGTGTGTGTGTGTGTGTGTGTGTGTGTGTGTGTGTGTGTGTGTGTGTGTGTGTGTGTGTGTGTATAAAGAAGCTGTTCCAGGCTAAATATTCGATGCCGTATGTCTATAAGTTTAATATAACGGGGCGCATTCTACCTTGTTTACATTGCAAGGCTAATTTATTTGTCTGAGGGATCTCTTATCTACCGTCTGTGTCCGTCTCTTCCGTGATTCTCCAGAATTCACAGTAGCGTTTAAAAATAAGAAGTAGGACAGAATAAACTGAATTGTGGAAATATGCTTTTATAACACTCTAACCGGTATATACTTTTATCATACTCTTGACAAATGTGGTTAAATTGCTTTTATTTACGTGAAATTTGACATGATCATGGCGGTGATCATATAAATGTATCTGTTTTTAGGGCTGTGGAGCTATGTAGTTTGTTCAAAAAACTTTAAACACCAACAAATGCACAAAGAGTTTTTCTCGTCAATTATAACACACTCCTACATGTTTCGACCCTGCTGGGTCATCTTCAGGGAGAAACTTTCCGTTGTAGTTACACTAGATTGCACTATACAGTTCAGCGAGAATGTGCTGTTGACTGTGCACACGGTGCAGTGCACAGTGCCCAGCAGGGTCGAAACATGTAGGAGTGTGTTATAATTGACGAGAAAAACTCTTTGGACATTTGTTGTTGTTTAAAGTTTTTTGTATAATACAGTGCACGGACATGGAACACACAAAATATGTAGTTTGTTGTATGTTTTACCACCTTTCCGAAGGAGCCAACTGCTTCCATCTTCAAGGTGGAAGTGTAGGTTACACGAGGAGGATATGAAGTTGATTTCAATTAGAAACTGAAGTGAGAATGCAAATATCTGTTTGGGGATGTAGGGGATTTGGCAGCGCCCTACGTGTATTTGTGTTAGAACCAGCAAGTGTGTAAACAAAACATAAACTCGGTGACAGATGTGCTAATCTAGTGAGCTAGGATTGTTTGTGTTGTATAAACAGAGTCTAAATAAATACAAATGAAATATAAATTTTTGTGCAATAGTAAAGAATTGTTTATATTTAGGCTAGCAAGTGGGTCCTACGTAGGAAGAATCAGAAGAAGAAGACTGTCAGAGTGTGTGGGTGCAGCAATGACGCGATTTTGAGTAAAGAAATTTCTGTTTACATCGGTCTGATTCGGAAAGCGTCAGGAGTCGTGGATATTAGAATATAAACTAAAAGACGTACCAAAAATAAGGACAGTTAATTGACGTTTAACCAGTAAGTTTAAAAGTGCAATAAGTATTAATTAATAAGGAAATATTTTACCAAACCTGCTTTCAGAGTGTGCTGGGAATTTGGATGCGGATTTGAAGACAGGGTTGGGAAGCGCCATATTAATACTCCACGCCCCTTTTGCGTTCAAGACGAAAAATTTAAAGAATTTTTATAAAGAATTCCATTTTGAAATATGCCTGTCTTTTCTTTTGTTTAATGTGTTCAAGCTTTTATAAAAATTTCTTTCTGACATATAAAAAAGAAAATTAGTCCTGTGTACATATATAAAATTTGTTAAGTTTTCGAATTCGACCTATTCTAATGCGAATGATTTGTGAGCGCTTTTCTACGATTCCACGCTGCGTAACATCCCAGAAGAGCGTAGGTCTTATTTACACTGCGACGGAAGCCTGAAACTACGAAAATTATTTTTATCAAAAATCAGCTGACCAGTATGGTCACTTGCTGATGCCGGTGGCCGTGCGGTCTAAGGCGTACGTCTGCCGCGGACCAATTGTTTGGATCGCGGGTTCGAATCCCGCTGAACGCATGGATGTTATTTTGTCGTGTAGGTAGCTGGCTCTGCGAGGAGCTGATCACTTGTTCAGGGGAGTCCTATCGAATGCGTGTGTCCATGTGTGATCTAGAAACCTCAAAAATGAGGCGACCTGGGATCGAGTTGGGCTATTGACCAACAGGAAATAAGTGTCACGTTATTTTGACAGTTTCGTCCTGTTTATTGTGTAATCGGAGATGCATAAGCGATATTAAGTCGTGTGTAAAAAGATCGGCCTGTTTATGGCAAGGCAGAGGGCTGGGTTCTCTTGTACGCCAACTACAGAATGTTCTGCAGTGTAAAAACAACAACTTAAAGGTAGTAGAGATACAGGGTGCCAAAAGGTAAAGCTGAAAACTCGCATATTGTAATAAATATTTTCAGAAATTTCGGACAATATCCTTCCATTCTTTGTGTCGAAGTCTTAGTGATATGGATGCACTTACACTCTGGTTGAAGTCGTAACGGGTGACTGAGTGACTTATCCGTACTTTTGACTCCTACCGCTCTTTTTCACCCAGACGTCACTATTTACTTAAAATATACTGCGACCGCTTCCTTACGCAAACTTCCCTCTCCACATTTTTATAACCCAGTTCAGTTTACATCACAGGATGCAGCGAGCTCCTGTAACACTCCGAGAAGCAACAGTTGCTTTATAACGAACTGGATGTATAGAGACGCTCCACGACTTAGGAAGTTTCAGACTTACGAAATTTTTTAACAAATTAGAAAAGTAAATAATAACATTTCAGACGTGCGTGCGAATTTATTCTTGCGGGAGTTAAAGCACAATGAGACGGAAGTAGCTGAAGAGTACTGCTGGGCGATAACACAGGCGGCTGGGCGATCGATCATGCTGTTGCCGATCAGGTACCAGTGTATTGGAGTTTCATTTAAGCAGGATTCCGTTTCACACATATAAATAGCTGACCAAATATGTACTCAACTACAAGTTGCGCAAAATTCGACTTGGCGTCGCACCTACCGGAAAGTAACTGCCGCCTAAACCGGAAGTGTCTGTATATGCAGATCCTTTAAAGTTCACTGCCCAAACACAGTATGCATATCTTTGTATGATTCTTAAAATGGACAGAGGTGATGTCTCTGATCAGCAATAGTACCATGGTCTTTGTAATGGTGAGGCAGTGTGTTCTCTGTGCAGTATGAATTAATATTTAGGCTGTTTTGTAGAATTGCGAACAGCGCCGATTAGATTCGTCATGTCTGCCTCTCAGTCCACAAGGAACAACTCGACTCCCACTCGACGTATTTTCATGAAATTTTATATTTGACTACTTCTCGCAAATGTGTAGACAGGAATAAGTTCCATTAAAATCTGACAAGAATAACGGATATTTCACATGAAGACCTATGTACATTTATGATAATATCTCGCTGAATTATTCTGAAAATGAGAAATATTTCAGATAAAAGTTGTAGAGAAAATCGAAACAGACATTTTATGCTCAATAACTTTTTCACGAAAATTGTGCCTTTTATGAGATAATGTGGAAAAATATGGTACAGCCAGACAGGCCACAGATGAAAATATACTACGGCGCATGCGCTTTCATGATGGATGACTAAGGCTACAGACACACACTCAGAATACGTAATAATTATTGCTTTTCGGTGGGAAAAATGCTTACACGAAAGCGCTTCCATGTTACGTTTTTATGTACGTTGCCAGTATTGTTGTACATTATTTAGATGACCTTTATGTTTCGAAGGGCTAAGCAGAGTAAGTGTTGAAAAACAAATATTTCTCTACAGGATGGACAAAGCAAACG
Source organism: Coptotermes formosanus (assembly GCA_013340265.1). NCBI lineage: Eukaryota > Metazoa > Arthropoda > Insecta > Blattodea > Rhinotermitidae > Coptotermes > Coptotermes formosanus. The sequence goes on from BLKM01000363.1 coordinate 1,178,639, forward strand.
GTGGAAATGAGTATAAGCACAGACCGCTACAGGAAGTTCCCAGCTGCAGCGTCCCCTCACCGGCAAGACCGACGCACCTGTCATACCACCACCTAATCAACGCGCGCCTTAAGTATGTTTATTGTTAATCAAACCCATCAGTAGACACAATTTAGGGCACCGCACGGCCACAAATTGTTAGAATGTCGGGTCTTTCCGTGGCTCAGAAAAGCGGTCTCCTTCACCGCGGTGGCTCGGACTCAATTCCAGTCCAGTCCGTGTGGGATTTGTGGTGGACAAAGTGGAACTGGAATAGGTTTCTGTCCTAGTACTTCGGTGTTCCAGTGTCAGTATCATTCCATCGATATTCCATACTTCTTCTTTCATTAATCATTGGAGTTATATAATCGGGTGGTCCAGCTAGACGATCCTCTGGAGTCGCAAATTAGAAGGCAACTTAAGAAAGTGCCATACATTAATAAAAAATGCAGAATTTTTCCCTTATTTCGTGGCCCTTTTTTTTTCCGTCCAACTACAATAGGTTGCTGTCAGTTAACGATTCTCCTTTCTTCGGAAAGTCTTTTAAAACACCTTTTCACAGTCAGTCTCATAAACAGGTTAACTACTTTAATATTATCTTTACAGGAAAATTGCTCCAGCCGGACTTGCGACAAGTACAATACGCCTTGTGGCAACCCCTGTTACAAAAGCTTAGCAGCTGACAGCGTCATGAAATAACACACTCTCTAACATTTTGTTTATGCCACCATAAATCTATGCTATTATCTTCCACCAAATGTGACTGGTCATTGCATTGCTTTCTTCCTTTTGTATGAATAAAGACAAACTTATACGTTCATTGCTGTATTAGGATTAACGCTCCAGATCCAGTTTATTTCTAACCCACATGTGGGTGTTTTGATTTAAGCTAATCTTACGTTTGTTTCCACAGATCAGCATCAAACTCGTCCATCAAACACGAGAAGTTCGTAAAAAAGATCCTGCCTTGGTCCAAGAAAAAACATGGACTGAAAGAAGCAAGGCCTTCTGCGTCTTCAATGAGAAATTGTATCAGGTAAGTTGTCAGCACTGAACTCTTATTCATCATTAAATGCTATGGGTAGAGTATAACCAAGTCGTTAATTTTCAAGTAAATACTCATCACAAATCAGATCGGTGTTGTTATGACGTAGTGTCGGCTACCTATTGGCAGTTGGCCGTTATTTGATTTAGTGATAACGACGTACAAGATGCTTCACTAGAAGCGGTAAACGTGTCACGTGGAATTGGCATTTTGTCTTCCTCACACGGATTAAAGACAACGTTATTCCTGTCTCCAGAATATCTGCTCACGCACACAAACTGTAACTTGCTGAGATCGGAGCTCTTCTGTGATGTTACGCAGCGTCGAGTGGTAATCCTTTACCGACGTTTCGGGACAAAATATCGGTCTCATCTTCAAGGGTCAAGGGGTCCAACAAGAATTTTCTTCTTAGACTTGTGGGCCTTGAAGATGGGACCGATACGTTGTCCTGAAACGTCGGTAAAGGATTACCACTCGACGCTGCGTAACACCCCAGAAGAGCGCAGATCTCGTCAGCATCGCGGCGGAAGCCTGAAATAACGTGTAGCTTCCTGTTTGTCCTCCCGTGTTGTTGCGGCGGACGTACTGACGAACATCCAAAGGCAGTCACGAAATACAGTCTGTAAGGTTACCAACACGTACCGTGCTGTGCTGTCACGACAATGTGCAGGTGTTGCTGCAGATTTCCTCAGTTTTATTTGAATCCTGATTTAAGACCTTGTCTCTTATATTTTAATGATAAGAGTAGACTTAACACTTGATTTCTATTTTTTGTTAGTTACCTCTTCTTTCACCCTCCGAAAACTAAAAGTATCTTTAATTATATTTAAATACTCAGATCCTACCGCGCAGTAGACACTTTTGTGCTTTGGTTATAAAAACCATTCAGTTGATGTCCTGTAGGAAAACTGTCGATCTTTGTTCTGCGATCCAGGTGCGCACCCAGAATTTTTCCTTTGGGGTGGGGGTGGGTGGTGCTGACCCTGAGGCTGTATACAATTTACGTGTGATTTTAACAATTGTGTTGTAAAATCACGCTGTAAGTACAACGCAACAACCTTTGCAACTGCATTTATACACATACAAATACAGCTACGTGTTCCATGACTCAATCACAGTGTCCTATCTTCTTTTTTAATTTTATTAATTTATTTTTCCAAATTCTAATGTACCAGCCATCAGCCGACTTCAGTGGCTGATTTTGGGTGAAGAGGAAATCACGTTAAACAAATATCATAATATCTGCAAAATCTGTATTTTTTTTAATTTCGGTTTTTGCGTTTGGGGGCTGCAGCCCGGCAGCCCCCTCACCCCCCCCTTGGGTGCGCCCTTGCTGCGATCCGTACAGAACCCGCAGATTCCCAGTTTGGACAGAAGGTAGATCTGTGTAAATATTAAACAGTATATTACAACAAGTAACGGATGAGCTCTGCAGGATTTAATATTACGAAATTTGACGTAAAGGAAGCGTGTCTCAGCAGATGTGAAACCAGCCTGTATTTTGCAATTAAACGTTTCGGAGTACTTCCTTCCTCCCTTGCGATTTCCACTACGGCTTGGTGTTCATTACAGTCTATTCATATTTGGTGGAAGAGGAGGTACGTGTTTTGTTGCGAAGGCAAACACTGCGCGGGCACTGAGTGTAATGCTGAAATGTAAATTGTACAGTGACATGCCCTTGTCACCTTACCTTCTATTTGCACGTATATCGTTACGCGTCTAATACCAGGAACCTAAATACCCCCCCCCCCCCAATTTTGTCCATTATTATTTTCAATTCAGTTAATATTCAACAGTCTATCTGTACTTAAATAATTTCTGCATAATTCTGTTCCTCACTTGCAAATATCACGTTTATCTTATGAATTTGATGGACTTTGGCTTTGTTGATGACTTGTTTAAGTCACTTGAAGATTACTTCATCCTTGAATACGGAGGAATTTTTTTAAACAGCTTGTACTTCCTACCAGGCGACCACAATGTGTTTACAGAGCTGTCTACAGTACGCTTTATATGTTTTCACCGTAGCAAATATTCAAGTTGCCGCAAACTGCTTTAGTAAGCAAACCTTCGGCGTGTGTGCACTGTCTTTACCTGGCTTATACAGAGTGGTGCAAAAGTCCCTTGACAGTGGAAGCAACTCGTTCATTGAAATTTACTGACAACGTACTCACACCCGCTGGTTATTTTAAATGTTCAGTGTGTCTTACTTCCACACTGACATATTTCGATATCCTTCGGAAATGCCGTATCAGCAATCTGCATCTTACCATGAATGTCATAAGGTATTATCGTACGTACGGCCTTTCTCTTGTTAAACATCGGATGTCAAGTAAATCTTCGTCATCTTCAGTTCGTATAAGAGATTAGCTTATGGCAGTGTGGTTATGAACGTCTGCAACACAAAATAACAGCAGTAAAGGGCAGTGAAAAGGGTCCAGTCCGAAGGGATGGTGTAAGATATTTCTAGGCCAAAGGCAAAAATAACAAAGTAACTTCATGGGGCAGAGCCCTTCTTGAGAAGCTAACAGTTCCTCAGCTAGTCAAGAAATTCCCCGCATTTTATGGAACTCGGAAGATTCAATACCGTACCCGCCACCTATCCCTATCCTGAGTCACATCAATCCAGTCCATGCCTCCTCATCCCGCTTCTTAAAGATCCATTTTAATATTATCCTCCCATCTACGTCTGAGTCTTCCAAGTGGTATCCTGCCCTCAGGTCTCCCTAGCAAAATCCTGTATGCACCTCTCCCTTCCCCCATGCGTTCCACATGCCATCCCATTTCATTTTTCTCTATTTGTTCGCCCGAATAATGGCAGGCAATAATGAATTCAACGTAAACTTTTTCTTCAAGAGCTGTAAGTCATAAGGTCAGATCAAGATGAAATGCTTAGAGCGGTATCGCAGTGGGCATCAGAGGTACGTTGTGAAACGTATGAACGTGCAGTGAAGCTACGTATAGCGCAGAAAATTTCCAGCACTGTGGTTTATGTCGTCGATGAGAATGCCTTCCTATTTACACGAAATATACTAGGGAACTCTTGCTATCTCCACTAAACTGAAGTTTGTTGTTTTTCTCAGTTACTCCAGTAAATGCTGAGATGATAGTTCATATTAGGCCACGCCTCCTTGTTTATAATTAATTATACGTAAGTCTTCCTGCAACATACAGTAATTCTTTGATAATGGTGTAACATGCGGAATATCACTGGTGTGTATTTGGACTTTTTCCATGGCCATGGGGCGTACAAACACGACGTTTCGAAACCAAACTTCTTTCGTCTTAGCTAAACTAAAATCTTAAGAATAAGTGACAATCTGAAAGGATGAAAAAAATAAGAATTTGTAGGTTTTTGGGTCTTTTAGATTGTTCTTTAAGACTGTAGCTCACCTGACGACTAAAACAGTCTGCTTCTGAAACGTCGTGTGTGTGTGTGTGTGTGTGTGTGTGTCTGTGTGTGTGTGTGTGTGTGTGTGTGTGTGTGTGTGTGTGTGTGTGTGCACTCAGTGACGATACAAAAAATTCAAATACACATCAGGGATGTTCTGCACGAAGCTCCATATTCTTACGTAGTGATAATGCTGTTAATAACCACAAACGGCAAAGTATCTAATTAACATATGCAGGTGAGCAGTCAGTTTTTATTTCGAGCCTTTCTGTCCGCAACAAATATCGTTCCGTCTCAGATCTGATCTGAATTTCCCGTCCAGTCCAGTCCAGCACAGTCCAGTCCAGTTCAGTCCAGTCCAGTTCAGCCCATCCCAGTTCAGTCCAGTCCAGTTCAGTCCAGTCCAGTTCAGTCCAGCCCAGCCCAGTCCAGTTCAGTCCAGCCCAGTCCAGTTCAGTCCAGTCCAGTCAGTACCCTTAATGACAATGCTGTAATGCAGTATATAGAATCTCAACAAGAGTGAGACAAAATATGACTTTTAGTCTCAGAATGAGCTTATAGCTTACTCAACGTGAGTGTTTCAGAACCGGGGGGGGGGGGGTCGGTGGCGGGTATTGAGGCCGCCCCGGGCTGCAGAGTCGAAAGGGAGGCAAAATTAATATTTCAAATAAAAAAAAGATTTTCTGCGCTCAGCAGGTTTTGAATTACTGAACCAAATAAAAGGAAAATCAATAAATATATGCGATTTTTTTAAAGTTCGTAATTTCTGTTAGGTGTGCCCAGTGTGTTGTCTCGTCCGGGACTCTAATGAAAATGTATCTACGCTTCTGTTCAGGAACCATGGCGCAGCGAGGTATTTGCTTGTTACTACAGTCGAACTCGGTTATAACGTCACGAAAGGGATTGAATATTTTGTGTCGTTGTAGAAGAGTATTGTTATAAACGAGCAGTATAATGTTATGGTTAACAGTGACGAAATAATCGGTACCACAGGACACCTGACGCTATAGGCGAAGCGTCGTATAAACAGATGTCGTTATAACCAGGTTCGACTGTATTTTGTAGGCAGTGCTTTTATTTCCTCACTAAGTTGTACCGTAACCGTGACTTTTGTGTGCAGGAAACACGAGATAAACGACCAAATTATGGAGGAAGACGATGATGACGATGCGGTAGACCCCTCACAGGATATGTCGACCGCTGGTGTCCGCAAACTGAAGCCGTGGGTGCGGTTCACCAAGCTCTTTGTCCTGTGCCTGATATGGATCATGTTTACGGTAAACAGAAGCTGATCTGGCACCTTGTTCCATAGAAGATCTATTGAAATGTACATACTATTCCTAACCGTGGCAACAGCATCTACAGGCGTCCTGGCGTGAAGTAGTCCGGGGCACTGTGTGGGGAGCCGCCCAATATCTGTGCAGCTTCAGCATGCAACTTCTTTCATGTCACTCCTAGGGCGCCTAGAATTTTGGAAATTATGTGAACCCCTGTATGTATATATATACATACATACATACAGGAGAACCCCAATATATACACAGGGTGATTCACGACTTGTCTATAAACACACCCACACATATAGGGATTCAAACACTAACTAACTAACTAACTAACTAACTAACTAACTAACTAAATAAATAAATAAATAAATAACTAATAACGAACTAACTAAATAACTAACTAACTAAATGGAACAGAGGCCTTCTTGAGAAGCTAACAGTTTCTCAGCTAGTCAAGAAATTCCTCGCATTTTATGGAACCCGGAGGTTCATTACCTCATTCACAAGAGCTCGCCACCTGTCCCTATCCTGAGCCAGCTCAATCCAGTCCATGCCCCCATTCCACGTCTTGGAGATCCTTTCAATATTATCCTCCCATCTACGCCCGGGTCTGCCAAATGGTCGCTTTTCCTCAGGTCTCCCTACAAAAATCCTGTATGCACCTCTCTTTTCCCCCACACGTGCTACGTGTCGCACCCATCTCCTTCTCGATGTTATCGCCAGAAAAGGGGTTCACACACACATACATATGTGTATGTGTGTGTGATTTTGTAGACTAACTGTGCTGATGTTTACTGTTGTGGTGCTCGGTTGGTTTCAATGATTTCGACACGTTCTATTCCGTTACTTTATCAAATGGACACAAACAAAAGCAAAAGACTGTAACAATAACCAGCACTGAGTGTAAGCTGGGTCGGTACTGCGCTATTCATTTCCTCCAAAAGAAGTGCAAATTGCACCACCACCTAGCCACAGCACTTAGCTCGCATCGCTATTCTACCTCCTATATCCTTAATTCAGCTCTGTGTCCAGAATTTAATTTCGTAAAATACGGATTTCAGAGGGTTCCCAAATGGCTGTAGTGTACAATATTGTATCACAACGCACTAAGCAGAGCGTAACTATACAGGGCCTTTATATCTGCAAGAAATTTCCTGTTGGAAGTTCTAGTAGCGTATACTGGCTGTCAAGATACGTGTTTGTTGTAACCCCTGGTGATATGTTTCAGGCGGTACTTATCACGAAAAGTGAGAAAGAGAGCAAGATGCATCAGATTTCAATTCCTGAAGCCGAAATTAGGAGTATCCTTTATCAACATTATCAACAGCAACATGAAGTTGAAGAGCACGGAGTGATCAGCGTAAAGGAAAGCACATGGGAACAGACCCTATAGCGGCGGCTGTTCAGACTAACTCAGTTTACTAATATAAAATATGCAGATGTGTTTCATATATCTTTTTTTTGTGTTTGTTATCGCAGTTCTAATAGAAACGACTCGAAGATATGTTTGTTAGGGTCATAAATAGGAGTATTTTATGCAAACGATTTAGAAGGGCGTATCATAAGTAACAATTCACGCTCATTAAGGTGCGTTCGCAAAACTGCGAAAGGCGACTATTAGGTTCGTTACATCTATGTGTCTGTCCGTCCGTCCGTCCGTCCGTCTTTCCATCCTCATGGAACTATCCGCTCCCATTGCAAGGATTTCCATGAAGTTTGACATAAGAGGATTTTTCGAAAATCTGTATGTAAAACACAAGTTTCATTCAAATCTGACAAGCATAACAGGTACTTTACATTGATACCCATGTACATTTATGGTAATATCTCGCTCAATTATTCTTAGAATGAAAAATGTTTCAGACAAAATTTGTAGAGAAAAGCAAAGCACGTATTTTATGTTTAACAATTTCTTTTTCCGAAAATTGTTCAGTGTGAAATAATGTGGAAAAATATGGTACAGCCAGACAGGCCACAGATGACAGTATAATACGGCGCAGAAAAGAGGCGATCTGCATGCCTGATAACTAAGGCAAGAATACACATACACGCTCATAATATTTAATGGCTTTTGCTTGCTCACGGTAAAAATGGTCACGCGAACGCGCCTCAGTGTTACATTATATGTATATTGCCCGTCATGTTCTGACGTTTCATAACACTCTTATTTCAAAATATACGTAGGAAAGGATCCATTGGCATGATTTCATATTTTCGAGTTCCTGGCAGTAGGCCTAATTGATAGGTTGTTATTAGCTACTCATGGGTTCCGATGGATCATTCCTTAACGAGTTAAGGTTATTGGCTGAGGGAGCACCCTACAAACCGGAAACTGGAGCTGGCGTTGCGTGGAGCATTCCTACCGCCGTACTACGCCAACATGTCAAAGAATTACCTCTCAGTGTGGGTACAGCTGGTCGAAGTCGCCCCCGGCTTCAAACCAGTAGCCAATCTGACAGCATTCAACTCAGATAATATCATTTTCGTTATGGTAAGTGCAGGCTTACGCACCGTTTTATTCATTACATTTTGTGTTGCATATCTTCACAGTTTTTTTCATGACACGACAGCCCCCAGTGGCCCAGGGCCTCCTCATTATATAGGCTTCACGATCACACTCAGACACACCACATTCCGTATGACTCCTCTCGACAAGTGATCAGCCTGAGGCAGAGACCTCTGACAACACACAACACTCACAACGGACAGATATTCATGGCCCCCCGGGCGGGATTCGAACCCTCATTCCCAGTAAGCGAGCGGCTGTAAACCCACATTTTAGACGGCGTGGCCACTGGAATCGACACAGGTTTTAATTAAGTGTGTTTTTTTCCCCGCAGGACATAAGCGAAACCTGGCAGATCCCAATTGTCTCCAAGGAGCTGCTGGATTTCGTGCCAGATGTCGTCAGCAAAAACGTGTTCACCCTTCAGGACTTCGACGTTGGGTTAGTGTGCACCGTCCGTTGTTCCTGAATCTTCTAAAGCGCAAGGGTTCCTATACGAACTGTCAGGTTTAACGTTCAACTGTTCCACTTTCTGCCCACACAGTGTTTTTATGTGTTTTGTCTGGATATGAAAGAAGTGACTTTGCCCTATAAAATACTAACTGTTTGGTTTTTATAACCGAGGTGGAGAGTGTTTACTGCGCGGTACGCGCTGGGTCTTTATACAAAACAGATTACGTTTCGTTGTTAAAGTTTTAAACAGGACAATTATAAAGGGGAAAATATATTTGGCCTAGTTTTTTGCCTTTTATGAAAACATGTTGCTTACTATTTTCTTAATTAGAAAATAATGTACAGTCGATCACAGATCATCGGGCGTATCAAATAACAAAATGTTTAAAATAAGTATTTTTACTAAATAATACACATCTTATTAAATGACGTTCAATCTTTGAACCTTCTTAATTCTAATATGATGAACAGCATAAATCGAAAGTTATGAAAATTTCCAACCAATCTGCGTCAAGTTAAATAGATTTTGATTGCACGAACCCTTGAAGTTAACGTGAATTTTAGCCAAACATAAGAGTTCTAGATAAAGAGAAAGAAGAAATGTCGTAAGATAAGGTCTTCTAGAATGTGATGCCAAGTACCCTGTTCAAAAGGTACGAAAGTTTTGGAGAAATCTTCCCGTTTCAAAATTCAGGGAACGAGTGGAATATGGCCCCTTAATATCAAATTATATGGCACCACACCCCAGGAGACCAAAACGTCACTACTCCCTTCCGTAAAAATATCATATAAGAAACCTGCCCATTCTATCCTGTCCTGTCCTGTCCTGTCCTGTCCTGTCTTTTGTGCTGTCTTGTCTTTAAAAAAATTCCTTTCTTCAATAAATTCCCACTAAACTAGAATCAAATTTCATATGTTTTCAAACTATATATCAAAATTGTAATTTTAAATTATATTAAAAATTGAGTTGACTGATCTGGACCTATATCACCACCACCACCACCACCATCATCATCATCATCATCATCATCACCACCATCCCCTTTATGCAGGGTATTCACACTTATATACTAGAAACAAACCATGTTTCTAGGGTACACAGTGCCGCAGCTATCCCGCGCGTACTGTTAATGGTGCATATAGCGCTATCTGCAATATTAAACTCTGCTGTGCTTCTACATTAGCACTTCCCGCAGTGTGTGTGCTGTGCCCAATATAGCTTTTTTCTGTAGTTCCTTGATATCGCGCTTTCCCGGTACGCTGCTCAAGTATTTTCTGAAGGATTTTGAAATGGTTCCAGTTGCCCCTATTATTACTGGCGTCACTTTTGTTTTTACATTCCACATGCGCTGGATTTCTATTATAAGGTCTTTATATTTTAGAATCTTCTCGGCTTCTTTCTTCATCACATTTCTGTCTCCCGGAATTGGTACATCAATTAGCATACATGTTCCTTTTTCATTGTCCCGGATTATGATGTCCGGTTTATTGTTGGGGATGGTTCTGTCGGGTTGCACTTGTTGGTTCCATAATATATTTATTATTATTATTATTATTGTTATTGTGTTGTTTTTGTCGTCGCCGTCCGTTAGTAGTGCTTTTATGTGGGATGCGGTAGTGCAGCCGGTATAGCGACTCGCTACGGGCTGGGTGGTCCGGGGATCGAATCTCGGTGAGGGCGAGATTTTCTACACCCGTCCGGACCGGCCCTGGGGACCACCCAGCGCCCTGTACAATGGGTAACTCTTATTCCCGGAAGTAAAGCGGCCGGGTCGTGGCTTTGACTATCCACCCTCTCTACTGCCGAAGTTAAAGAAAAAGGAGAGACGTGCCTCTGCCCCCCCCCCTCTGTGCCCTCTTGACAGAGTCATAATGTGAAATTTTATTACTCTTTTTATATTGTGCTGTTTTCTGTTTTTGAGTGCTTGGCTGTTGTCTCAGCACGTTAATAAATAATAAATGAATTTATTTATATAACGATATTTTGATTTACTGACGTTAATCGCGTAATGTCGAGTGATGAGGCAGGTGCGCACCCAGGATTTTTCCTTGGGGGAGGGGGAGGGTGACAGTGAGTCTATATATATAATTTATGTTTGATTTTGAAGATTACGTTATAAAAATAATGCTGTAAGTAAACATAACGCTGTCTGCAACTGCATTTATATACATACGAATATAACTACATGTTCCGTGACTCAATCACGGTGTCCCATCTTATTTTTTTAGTTCTATTAATATATTTTTCAGAATTCTAATGTACTAGTCATCAGCCCACTTAAGTGGCTGATTTCGGCTAAAGGGTAAATCACGTAAAACTTTTGATATCATAATATGTACAAAATATGTATTTTTTTTTTAAATTTCGGTTTTGGGGGTTTGGGGTGGGAGCTGCAGCCCGGCAGCCCCCTCCCATATGTGCGCCACTGTGACGAGGTGCTAACGAGTGAATAATAAATTGGAAATGATGTAGCAGGAAGTGGTCGTGGCCTAATTTGAGGCAGTTTTTCTGCAATTCCCTGGAGGAAGTGAGAAGAATCGCTTCAAATGTGTCTGTAAAGTCGGTTTCAGAGTCGAAACTTCAACCTGGCACATGCTGAGTGCTTTGCACTCGATCACGGAAATTTTAAGCAACGGAACACAGTGCGACCCGTACCGCGCAGTCGTCGTCTTGATCACGCTACGGGCTGGACGATCAGAGAATTCTGGCAGCGGTGGAGATTTCTGCCTTCGCCACCAGCCACAGACCAGATCTTACAGCCTAACCGGCCTCCTGTCCAATGAGCATCGAAGCTTCATCAGCGGGAGTAAATCGACCGGAGCGTGACGCTAATTTTATACTTCCATCTAGTACCAGCATTTTAGCAATAATGAATCAATACCTCGACAATAAACCTCTTTGCGCTGTAGAAACAATCATATAAATTTCTACCACTGGAGGTGTCTATGAAATTTTTATATTTTGAGTCAGCAAAGGTAGCCATTTTGTGCCACTATTTGATGCATATGACGGTGTGTTGCAGATTGATTCCTCGTAGCATACTGCGTATCGAAATGAAGACAAACATGAATGCTAGTTTTGCAACTGCCATTTCCTTCGATGCGTCACCTATTGACACCGACTCTGGCGTTGTTTACGCCGCCATGGTCCTGCTAGGACTTTATGTCCTGATTGTCCTAGAGGTGAGCTTCATAAAATATTCTGTCTTTGATGTTAAGACTTGTTCAGAAGGACACACCGAACAACAGATCTTTGTGCGGACAAATCGCTTTAAAATTTGTTTTTATTTCAGGTTATACACAGAACTCTGGCAGCAATGATGGCGTCTACTATGTCTGTGGCGATCCTAGCTGCCATGAATGAGGTAAGCACTTCCTATTTAGTGAGGAATGTCTGTGATTTTATCTAGGGAAGAAGGTTAACCGTGGCCGTCAGCTGTGTGTTCGCAATTGTCGACTGTGAAAAACACGAAAAAGTTATATAGTTATGGGTTTATAATTCCCTCTTTACGCCTATTATTTGAGCAGGGGATAGGATAATTGGAAGAGACACGTAGAGCGAATGATAGAATGTCAGCTTCACTGATTGGAGAACATTTGTTTAAAAAAGACGTATGTGGGAAAGAAAAAACTTCTGCGTTTTAGAAGCGCTTACTCTTTCTAGCTGTCTGTTAAGAAATTTCTAAGTTCACAGTCAGTATATTGCGCGAAATTTTGATTTTGTAGTAGCAGTGAGGAGTTATCGATGGAAGTGTTATCTGCGGAAATCACAGCTGGAAGGGGAGACTGAAAAATACGTACCGTTAGAATTTCAAAACCGTCTATGCTAGCTTCCAAACAAAATTTTTATCAAGATGACATGACATTCCTTATAGAAAGCTTTCACTTGTTTCAGGGAAAGTGTAGTTTATGAGAAGACCCAAAAGGCTAGTATGGAAGATCACATGATCAGCGGATTTCAAAATTTTTGGAAGACTTGACGTAGACTTTAAAGCACATTGCTAAATATTTACGCCTTAAAAATGCTAAGAAATTACGCCGTGGAACATGGTAGATTTTACCAAAATTTCGGAAGAAAATTCTGCCACCATCTTCAGAATTCTTTCGAATATTGGTGGCTGCCCACCTCCATGTTAGCGTTGTTCGCAGTGATAAAGTGGGGTATCTTTCTTGGGGTGGCACTTACACCACAACTAGGCTCATTCTCCGACAACACTTTGACGGCAATATCTCATTACAGAGGCCGACGATGGCAGAACTGATCTCGTGGATCGACGTGGAGACGCTGTTGCTGTTGTTCTCGATGATGGTGCTTGTCGCCATTCTCTCGGAGACGGGCATCTTTGATTATCTTGCTGTTTACGCTTACAAGGTAGGACAGAGCGGATGTGGTTTGGCTGCAGACTGTGTGGTTAGACGTTTAAAACACAGCGACTGTTTACTAGCACATATGTACATCCTTCTTTTATATTTTATGCTATTTATTTCTGTGAATTAAATAACAATTTATGATATAGTAACCAGCAAAATACACAGTGCGGCTATATATATATTTACAATTAAAACTAAAATTCCAATATATTTCGATTCCTTAAGAATCGTGCTCAGGGAGAAAGCATCAACAAAACATGTACGAAACGTGAATTACATTAAGTAATCATGTAATATTTGCAGAATAGATGACAACCAGCGTGTAATGTGATAAGAAATTAATAAATGATACAAATATATATTTAATAAATTTAAATAACTTATTAAGGTATTAAACTAAACTATTGAATATTATAATGAAAACAATATTTAAGAAATCAATAATATATGTATAAAACGTGAATTACATTAAATAATCGTGTAGTGCTTCCAACACACATGAAGACCAGCTTGTAATGGGATAAGAAATTCGGTGAAACAAATAAAGTGCCTGTTATTTTCAGATTACAAACGGAAGAGTATGGCCTCTGGTGAACACCCTGTGCCTCATCACTGCTGCCTTGTCCACACTCCTGGACAACGTGACTACAGTGCTGCTTATGACGCCGGTGACCATCAGGTACAGCCAATGGATCCTGACGAAAGCATTTCGTGGTGTTTCTAAGATCCTTCAGGAGAACGATGCGAGATTGATGAGAATTTTGATGGAGTAGATGTTACTGAGTTTTACACTTGCTATCCAAAAATACGAAGATTAAAATATGCAGAAAAACAAATTTGCCTGCTTTTTTATATGGCTGCAAATCTTGGTCTTTCACATTGAGGGAGGAACATAGGCTAAGGGCGTCATAGAATAGGGTGCTGAGGTAGATACTTGGACATAGGAGGGACGAGGTAACAGGGGAATGGAGAAGACTGCATAACGAGGAGCTTCATGATCTCTACTACTCACCAAATTCAGTTGATCACATCAAGAAGAATGTGATGGGCGGGGTATGTGTCACATATGGGAGAGAGGACAGGTGGATGCAGGGTTTTGATGGGGGAAACCTTAGGGAAAGAGGCCACTTGGAAGACCTAAGTGTAGAAGGATAATATTAAAGTGGGTCTTTAAGAAATGGGATATAGGACTGGGCTGGATTGATCTAGCTCATGATGTGGACATATGGCGTGCTATTGTGAGTACGGTAATGAACCTATGGGCTCCATATAATGCGGGAAATGCCATGTCTATCTGGGGAAGTGTTAGCTTTGATTATGCGTATGAAAAATCCTATTGTCATAGTGTTTATTGCATACCGAAAAATTTGTAACGGATTGTCACATTTTCCCATTTCTGTTTCACAGACAGCAGTTTTTATTGTGTAGGCCTACTGCGAAATCAGCGCTAAAATCACGTTGGCGATTATCCAATTGTTTCAAAACACAACAAAAATTATTTGATGTTTACTGACAGCCGATGGAGAACTGTAGCTGTATTATCAAATGTTTCCAAGAAGATTTCTCCAGTTTTTTGTGTTGTTAAATTTTCGAAATGGTGTCAGCATCGCCAGGAAGGTTTGAATGTTTTGTGTGCGCGTGCGTGCGTGCGTGCGTGCGTGCACAGCTTTACGTATTATGACTCATCTATTGTGGTCCTTTTTCTGGTGCAGGCTGTGTGAGGTGATGGAGCTGAACCCGGTACCGGTCCTGATGGCAATGGTTATCTACTCTAATATAGGCGGCAGCATTACCCCTGTGGGGGACCCGCCCAATGTCATCATAGCGTCGAACCAGCACGTGATTAATGCTGTAAGTGCGTACGTGATCTACTGTCATTGAACGGTCATTGAAATGTCATTGAACAACACTCTCAGCCACATCCAGTTGAACCACATCCTCTTCCACTTCCAGCTGAACCACATCCTCACCGAAATATTTCTTTTCCCCCGTTCTTTTGTCCTGCAAGTGTACGCATGTAAGGCTGTTCTGGTTTTGGCACACGGTTTACACAGGGGCGTCCAGTCTTTTCTGGCAAAGGACCCCACCGTCATTTGGACCGTTTCGCGGGCCGCACGTGTAAAAGTCACAAGTGGTATACCTAAACGCCTAAATTGTTGTGTAATGTTTAGAGTATATACATAATTTACAAATGTGGTCGCGGGCCGCTTAACACAAACAGGCAGGCCGCAGTTTGGAAACCCATGGTTTACACTGCCTTTTCTGTCATGGCTGGCAGATCAGAATGGAGTTAAAGAGGGAGGTTCTTTTTTTCAGTGGAGAAATATTTGATGACGATAACTCTTTTCTTACCGGTGAAATGACCAAATTTTTTAATCCTGTATATAAGCTGAGATGTTTGAACTGTTGCAGGGAGTAGATTTCTGCATGTTTACACTGCACATGGGCGTGGGCATTGTCATAGTGATGAGCGTCACATACATGTATATGCGGTTCATGTTCCGCAATATCAACACACTGCGCTTCACGGAGCCACAGGATGTCAGAGGTACCTGTCATGCACAGCACTCCGTCATCGGAACCAACTCTAGTGACACATTACCTGTCATTCCTTCCACTCCGTACTCGCAGACATCAGCTGTACTGAGACATTACCTGTCACGCACAGCACTCTGTCATCGAAGGCACAAGCTGTACTGGTACATTACCTGTCACGTACTGCACTTCGTCATCGGAGACAGCAGTATTACAGAGACATTACCTCCCATGCATTCCTCTCCGTCCTCAGAGACACCAGCAGTACATAGACTATCAAAAGTTTAATATCTCTCTTGTTTTTAAACTATAATCATTTCTTGGGAAATTTTCAGCAGCTTACAGTTTTCTTCCCTTGCATATGCACGACTAAAATTAATCTAAACTTATCATTATTGAGCTCGTACCTCTCAGAGAACACACCGTGCTTTCATTATAAATATCTTAATGTTATATATGGAAATAATCGATACTTATTGGGTGAATTATACGGAACAGAAATGGGTAACCTATGTATACTGTGTGCAAAATACGGGATTTTCAGTGTCAAACCTGGCTGTATATGCAATAACCACGAGGCCTTAAAGGGCTAAGGTACAAATTTATGCCCATATTAGAACTGTTTACTTTCCCACAAATTCAAGACGTTTAATTCTACTGAACTAAATCCGTTATGCCTGCGGTTTTACTGCCACTGAAACAATGCTGTATGCAAGCTCGCGCACCTGTTGCAATAAAGCGATAAAAAAGTGTAGGTTGCTGAAGAATACACATAAAGCCCATTATTACACGTCTAAAAATAAATGATACTTGGAACTTCAAAGTTACGGAGTCCTTCTTGTATTGTCACGCCTACAATCTGTGTGTGTGGAAGTATCCAACATGGCGGATTAGTACTTTTATATTAGGGAATTCTCCATGGCTTTATGTTGCTGAGGACCTCCAATTAACTCATAAGTTTTATTTTTAACCCATTGCATGGGGTTTTTATTTGAAGAGATGTTTTTATCCCGTATGAAGTTACATTAATTTCTTCCTAAATATAGTTTATAGTCCAAATCGTTTAAGACGTCATGAAGGGGAGTGAATATTTTGTGTCGTTATAAACGAGTGTTGTTATAGCCGAGGTTTATAATGCTATGGTTAACAGTAAGGAATTAATTGGTACCACAGGATGTCTGACGTTATAAATGAGGTGTCGTATAAACCGATGTCATTATAACCGGTCCCGGCTGTATTTTTCATTCAATAGCAGCCTAGGTCTATAAAAACCACACAGCTGATTCAGTGTCGATTAACCTTCTTGTGTTTCAGAGCTACGTCACGAGATAGCAGTATGGCAGAGGGCAGCAGCGTCTTTGTCTTCGTACTCGCAAGACGAGGACACAGTTCGAATCTCGCTTCAGAAGAAAGTCCGTCGTCTCGTGCAGGAACTGAAGCGAAAACTGGTGACTGGCAGGTGCGCGGGAATGACTGCTTGTAGAACGAAGGAAGACGCGTCACTCTTATGCCGGATTAGCTACATTTGAAGGAGCAGAAATTAGTTCTAACCGTATTTAGATTAGTGACTTGGGAATTAACATATTATGCACGGCTTTAACACCTTCTGTGGACCATGCTAAATCATTCGAGAAATAATTACTTTTAGTACAGTTTCCGTTATGTGGGCCGCGATAGCTCAGTCGGTATAGCGACTTACTATGGGCTTGGACGGTGCGGGGATCGAATCCCGGTGGGGTCGATGTTTTCCGCACCCTGCAGGCCGGCTCTGGTGCCCGCCCAGCTTTCTGCGCAATGGGTACTATGGTCCTTTCCAGGGGGTAAAGCGGCCGGGGCGTGAAGTTGACCATCCACTCTCATCTGATGCCATGGTTAAGAAAGATTGGAGCTATAGGCCTAAACCTGGTCCTCCTGTGTGCCTTCATGTCGTGCAGAGAGATAACTTTAGTTTTCGCATAATCTCCCTCACTTTTTAAGCTGTACGTTACCCTGTCACTGTGCTCTTTCTTGTAGCGTGGCTGTCGATACATATAAAGCCAACTTGGAGGAACTCCGCGCTAGGGTAAGTGAAAACTGCAGCATAACGAATCATTTTTGTCTGAAGTTTTAGCTAGAATAAGACCAGAACTAGAATAAGTGTCTGTAGATTCTGTAAGAGCACATCAACCGTATAAATGTATACGGAAGCTTAAAGAAATACACTTTTAATTTCTGTATCTTAGCGTATCAAATGCAAATATAGTAAAAGACCTCAACTGTTAGAAATTTGGTCTTAATTAGTACACAGTCTGGTGCGTAATTAACCTTTCCTGTGCACTGTACAAGATATCTTGCTTAGGATCAACAGATTTTCTGATTTGGACTTATTTGGGATTTTAGATTAATGAAAGAAACGTGTCCTGCCAGCACTTTAACACTTGAAACTGCATTTTCGTGTCTTTTAACAGCAAAAATTGTACGTAAATGTGGAAATGTGCTGACAAAATAAGGCTTCTTTACAGCCGAAAAGAGAAAAATTTTCGAAGAAAAAACATACATAAGAACTGGTGGCAGCCCCAGTTTCACACCATTATTTATTGTTTCTGTCTTAATGACACTTAGAGATTCCATTCACAGAAATTTCTCCTTATTCCAGGTTAGCACGGCGACAACATGTCTGTCTTGAATCACAGAGGGGCAAAAGCTTGTATTGTTTCCTTCAGGCCCTTCGGGCAAATTTCAGGAAATTTCTTTTCCTGAAGAAACCGAGGAAAAATAATATTAAAATGGATCTTACGTGTATGTAGAGGATTAAATTGGCTCACCGTCTGTTGTAGTAGTTGAAGGGGCAACAGATAATGGAAATTCTGATGTCATTTTGAGGGTTAAATTACATATAATTGGTTGGTTAGTTTAGTCAGCCAGTTGTTTATTTAATCACAAATTAGTTAAATGTTTTGAGCACAAAATTCACTTAATACACTATTTAACACTTCATTTCCAATTTTACAGAAATTACTGCGTCTCCACTGCAAAAAAAAATTATTTAAAGCTATTTAGGTAAATAATTTGTAGTTTTTTGCAAGAATAAAAGAAACAATGTGTGGAAGAATGACACAAAAACACGCGAACAGAATGTGTGTACAAATACTGGAGATGCTTTAACCCTTTAAAGAAGAAGCTTGTCTGTTTTATATAAGAATTTATTGCGTACCGCGCTGTAAACACTCTCCACCTTGGTTTTAAAAACTAATCTCTTAATGTTTTATAAGGCAAAAGTTGCTGTTTGTTCTGAGATCCGTACAAAACACATAAAGGCAATGTGGGCACCACGTAGAATTTTTTAATGTTAAACCTGGTGGTATGTAAAGTTACCGCTAGGCTTTAATGGTTAATGCTGTGACATGTACACTAACCACTGTATTTTAAGGGTCTAATTATGAATTTAGTTCCGCTGATGTCAATGTAACGTTTTATGTGCTGGTTACAGTACCCTATCCGCAACAAGGCGCTCCTTGCCAAGTCAGGGGTGTCCCTACTCTTTGTGATAGCACTGTTCTTTCTGCACTCTGTACCCAACCTGAACCTGTCCCTGGGATGGACAGCGCTGCACGGCGCATTGTTGTTGCTGCTTCTGGCGGACGACGAAGAAATGGAGGGCGTCCTGGCTCGCGTCGAATGGGGGACGCTGTTGTTCTTTGCGTCGTTGTTCGTGCTAATGGAGGTGAGAGACGTCGTTTGGTTTGACTACACAAAATGTGACGCATAGCTGGGCACTGGGAGGAGAAGAACACATTTCATTTGGATTCTCATCGGTGGTTCAACAAAGATAAAAATTTTTTATCACTTCTATGAACTTCAAAAGATATTTTTATTTCTTTTCTGGTTAACTGGCTTACATATCTGTCAGGGGCGGGGCTATCGTAGTGGGTATAGCGACTAGGCTGCGAGCTGGGCGATCCAGGATTCGAATCCCTGAAAGGTAAAGAGATCTTTCTCTTCTCCGAAACGTCTATACAGGCTCTGGGGCCCACCCAGCCTTCTATTCAGTGGGTACCAGGGATATTTTTGTGGGGGGAGGAAACGGCCGGAGCGTGATGCTAAAAATTCACCTCCATCTAATGCCTAGGTCACGAATGGGCGGAGTTATACCTCTACTTCACTGTATGCGTTCATGACGTGGGTAGGGGCAGCTTTAACATTTTTTCCTTTACAAATATCTTAGTTAAACTCGCTATTTAAAGGACTATATAAACACATCTGACATAAGATTGTACAGGACATATCGTGTAATTCAGTTCTTGTGAAATCTTACGTCGTGTCAATTAGTAAATATTTATCGGCGTTTCGGACGGGCTTGCTGCCTCCGTCTGCATGGTCTAATTGATGCGTAATGGTTTTGTGTGTTGGACATTCCGTTGTGATGTATGAAAATATACAAACAAAGAGGACCTAATTACAAATAATAGCTTTGACAATATTTTATTTTTGATATTACTACACGTTTCGGCATTAATGAAAGCCAGCATCATTGATCAGTTAAAATATATAAAATAAAAAAAGTGTAGACAACGGCTTGTTTTTGTCTTATATATTTTGCCTTGGCGAGGAACTTAATGACCTGCACTCATCACCGAATATTATTAGGGTCATCAAATCGAGAAGAATGAGATGGGCGGGGCATGTAGCACTATGGGAGAAAAGAGAGGTGCATACAGGATTTTGGTGGGGAGGCCTAAGAGAAGGCGACCACTTGGGAGACCCCGGCGTAGATGGGAGGATGATATTAAAATAGATCTTCAAGAAGTGGGATGGGGGCATGGACTGGATTGAGCTGACTCAGGAGAGGGACAGGTGGCGGGCTCTTGTGAATGAGGTAATTAACTTCCGGGTTCGATAAAATGCGGGGAATTTCTTGACTAGCTGAGAAACTGTTAGCTTCTCAAGAAGGCCTCTGCTCCATGGCGTTAGTTAATTAGTTAGTTAGTTATATTTTGCCTTGGGCCTGATTATGGCTTTTTTAAAGCCAGAATATGCAGAACGATCGACAATAAATATTCTCAGATCTATTGTTGTGATTGGTAGTCCTATCTGTCTCTATAATTATGCATAAAAATCAAATAATTTAGCCATCGACTGCTTAGACCATGAAGATGTAAGCAGCAACATCCTTCGAAACTTCCGTCCGATCTACCAAACTACACACCGTCACATCCTAGAAGACAGTAATCATCATAGTCAAAACAAAAACAAGCTCAATACGTAACGAGACTGTTTTGCTGATTTTAAGTTGTGTGTGTTGTCAGGCCTTGTCACGCCTGGGCTTGATCAACTGGATCGGAAGGCAGACCGAGGCTGTGGTTCTTGCTGTAAATGAGGAATCTCGACTGGCAGTGGCCATCCTGCTTATCCTGTGGGTCTCGGCGCTGGCTTCGGCTTTCGTCGACAACATCCCGCTCACCACAATGATGACACGAATTGTCGTAAATCTGAACCAAGAACTCGACTTGCCGCTGCAGCCTCTCGTGTGGGCACTGGCCTTCGGGGCTTGTCTTGGAGGTCCGTTACTTCGAAATACTAAAAGAAATTTGTAGTAGTGCGTTCCAGGTCACTATTTATGGAGACTTGCTGGGGGGGGGGGGGTTTCAGTTTACGACGCTGCGAACGTGTTTGTAAAAGTGTGCAGGCTTAGACTATGGTTTCCGCGGCGCTATAACTCGTAAGAAAGTCGCCCTGCTGGTATATAACGTTTAGTCACTGGACAAAGGAATTCCGACGTGTCGAAACAACCTACTTTTTTCATATTCAGGGTTCGATACACCGTATGCCTTAGGACCTATAAACAATTATACGTGAGGACACTACTTTGCCTTGAAACACCTGTGTCCGATTGCCCAATGACACAATACCGTATCCACGAAGAATGAAAATTCTCACCCATAGACTAGCTCAGTGCGTAGGGTACACGCAGAAACATTTATGAAAACTCTGCAGTTTTAAAGCATTATATTTGAATTAACTAGTATGATGTGAAGTGGTTTAGTTCCAGGCAGGCTGATAGTTTTTTGAGGGAAACAGTTAAGAAAGAAGTGTCTATAAAAAACAGACTGGGACCCTAAGCTTGCTTCAGGTTTAAATATATAACCTACACTTAAATAGGGAACCGTTGCGTCCCTAGGAAAAAGCACTAAAAAATTGAAGTTTTAACCCTTTAAAGACGAAGCGTATCTGTTTTATGTAAGGACTCAGTGCGTACCGCGCTGTAAACACTCTCCACTTCGGTTATAAACACCAGCCTCTTAATGTTTTATAAAGCAAAAGTTGCTGTTTGTTCTGAGATCCGTACAAAACACATAAACGCAATGTGGGCACCACGTAGAATTTTTTAATGTTAAACCTGGTGGTACGTAAAGTTACCGCTAGTCTTTAAAAGGTTAACTGAAAACTCGGTGTTAAAACGGCTTAATTTTGTGCTTTCGCAACAAGGATTGTAAAACGGCTCAATTTTGTGCTTTCGCAACAAGGATTGTAAAACACGAGTCTACTATATTCGCTATGGCCGTCTGTCCAGCAGCTGCTGAAGAGGTTTTTATGAAACATTAAATTAATAACTTCAGACAGCATTTGATTAAGGGAATTCTTATTCCACAGGTAACGGGACTCTCATTGGTGCATCAGCGAACGTCGTGTGCGCAGGCGTGGCGGAGCAGCATGGATACAGGTTCACGTTTATGCAGTTCTTCAGGTGAGTGCCGGTTTTGTCGTTATATAACTGGAGCTTTTAGATACTGCTACACACACACACACACACACACAAATGCCATATATAGGCTTGGTAACAAACACAAATGAAGCCGAAACGGGGATAGAAACGAGAATTTTTTTCTGGTAATAAATCTTACCATGCACTAGGCTATGTACTGAAGAAAAATATGTAACACATTCATTAACGCTTTAAAGACGAAGCCTGTCTCTTTTATATAGGATTCAGCTCGTACCGCGCTGTAAACACACTCCGTCTCGGTTATAAAAACCAATCAGTTAATGCTGTATAGGGAAATAACCGCTGTTTGTTCTGAGATCCGTACAAAACACATAAACGCAATGTGGGCACCACGTAGAATTTTTTAATGTTAAACCTGGTGGTATGTAAAGTTACCGCTAGGCTTTAAAAGGTTAAGAGTGCGTCTGTATAAAACAATAATAAAACGAATTGTGACCGATGGTGCCAAATTATGGACGATAACACATAAAATGGAAAGACGCTTAATGACATGGGAATGGAAAATCTTGAGGAAAATATATGGACCAACATATGGAAATGGTTCCTGGAGAATAAAAATGAGTCAAGAAATTTTATAACAAATTTAAATCTGACATTTCGTACATTACGTACAAAATTTTGAAAATCGAAATATTTTCTATAAATGTATTTCTGTGTGTAAGAATTTTATTCATATTAAGCAATTTTTATTGCTCTGTGGGTCAGATAGTCCTCCAGTCAACATCATGAGATGCTTTTTGGACATTGTTGCAAAATCAAAAACTTCCCAAACCCTTCTAGAAGAGTTAGTATATTAAGTGTTACGTTTATTGTTTCCATTTAGCTCTTCTACATAAGCCTATTACTTTCTGAATTAAATGGACAGTGAAGTCCAGAGAATTTTTCCAGGTTTTGAACCCTTATCATTTAACTGAAATTTTAGATTTTATGTATATTAAATAATTGTGCTTGCTGTTGCAGGTATGGGTCATAATACTAGCAATCTAAAATAAATTTTTCTGAAACGTGTAAATTATAAGTTTGTTACTGTGTCATTTTCGCCAGTTCCTTTTTATAGACGGCATGTTGCATTCATCCACCCACTTACCTTCTTAACTTCGTAATTCTTCTTGTCAACTACCATTTATCTGCAGCTGCCTTAATGCAAACATAATCACATTACACAGATTGCGGCCATACTCCCAACGAGTATTTTCGCTTTGACAGCGCGAATCAAAGCACGAAGGCAAAAGACAGGACTGTGCCATCTATTCGCTAGCGGTAAAGTCATTCAACATGTACAAACGATAAGTCAGGGCTCGCTGTCCTCCTCCCATCGAAAATTATGTCTGTTACAGTGCACAGCATAGCACAAGGGCAAAAGATGGAATTGTCTGCCATCTATTGGCTAGCGGTAAAATAATTTAGTAGTTACAACCGATAAGTTAGAGTTCGCCACCTTGGCGCTCCACGACAATTTTCGCTTTTACAGCGCAAATCAAAGCACGTTGGCAAAAGACGGCATTGTCTGCCATCTACTGGCTAGTGGTAAAATAATTTAGCCGTTGCAAGCGATAAGTCATAGGTCGGCGCTGCCCATCTCAAAAGGGTATTGGTAAATTCAGTATACATGTCGCAACTCTTTCCCTGTTCATAATTGAGAAAGTGGGTGAGTGAAACAATCATATAAATATTTTCCTTGCAGAGTGGGTTTCCCCGTGATGTTGGTCAATATCTCTGTATCGTCGGTATATCTTCTGGTGAGTCATGTGGCACTGGAGTGGCACTAACTGAAGACAGCTTCAATGGTTATTTTAGTGTAAATATGCTGTATTTATTGTACGTTTTTACATGTATGTTCTGAGTGTTAATTTAAAGGAAACTGTAAATATGTTTCATACATAAATATTAATTTTTCAATGGTTATTTTATAATGAAACTAATATTTTGTGTAAAGTTTCATTATTAGTACACTGGTATATATTAAACATGATTGAGTAAACTCACAGATGACCTAAATAAAGCTACATATTTGAACAAACAGACTAATAGTATACACCCATGTGAAAATAAGAGAGAAAGTGGGTGCTATAATAGGCTGATAATGTAGTACATAAATTTGTGAATTGATGCCATTCAGGGCCTCAGCAACAGCTTGCAGAAAAAATCTGTTAATGGACACTTGAGTCATGAGTGTCATGAATCGTTGCAGTAGAGAGGAATACAAAAGGTCAATAGAAGACAAATGGTAGGTGAAAATGGGAATTTATGGGAAAAGTTACAGTAACATTTTGATGTACAGTAGCAGCAAGTAGTAGTGGTGTGAGAAAAGTGCCAGAGAATTTTTACTTTTTGATCAGTGGCAGATTGAATCATTTGGAAAGATAATTTAATGCCCCCTAACAGCAAGACATTTAATATTAATAAATCCTTATACAAGAATGGAAGAATAACAGTCCTGTCATGACATTTCATCTGTACTCTGCCAGCTTGTGGGGTGGCAACAGAAGTTAGTAATGTGCAAGTATTGTGGACATAATTTTAATCCTCAGTTACATTTTCCTTTGACCATGCAAGTACATTTTCACTTATTCCTGCGAGTGTGATCCTTACTTTACTGTTAAATTGCACAGTGCATATAATGTAGCTAAATATGTCCTAGTACAGATCCAGGCAAGCCAGCCTATTTATATATGTGAATGTGGGATATATTACCTCACAGAAATCTATAGGCCCATGTATTCACTGTGCAGCTACATTTTCGCCTCAAACAGGAACAACCCCAGTAGCTTTCCAAGCCCCACTTTCTTTTCTGGGTTTATTAGAGTTTTAGATCAAAGCCCAACAAATGAGGTTATGAGGATATGATGCTTGAACTGACCAAAAATGTAACCTGACAATTATATCCTGTGAAGTATACCTGCAGGTGTACATAATCGTGTTCAGCTAATTGAAACTTTGTCATAGACCTCTAGATTAAAAAAAGACAGCACTGATAAACAAGCTGAATGTACTTCAGTCATATTTAATAGTCAAGATTCCCATTTAATGTTTCTTGGGGGGGCGGGGGGCTGTGGATTTGGTCATGAAACTGTGGGACATCTTACCTGGAGGTAATATAACATCTACATGATTGAAAGTGATAGGTGTTGCAGCTTACGTCATCATCCGAATGCTGGCAAGTTTGAACGGACGGCTGTAATGATTTGTCATGTAGGTGACTCCATGTTTCTGTGCTTGCATAATGAACTCTGAAATTTCCTTTCAGAAGTATATGTGAAGGTGCAGAGAACTGAGGCGAGACATTTACTTATTTTGGGATAAGAAAAGGAATGATAATATTGCATCACAGGGCATATTTTAATTTAACCATTGTTAATAAATTTTATTGCTTGTATCATTCATTATTTCTATACATGTGATAGATAAAAAATAAATACTCTTCTCAGTGTGATTTCATGAGTTGTACATCCAGGCTAATTTGTAAGTAAATGAGAAGAGTCATCACATACATAACAGCCAATTCCTCTCATGCCTGGGGAAACACCAGCGCTTGATTTTAGTGTCATTAGATTATAGGGAAACACAATCTTCTGCCATTATTACAATATGGTTAGATTAATTATGGTAATACAGGAAATACAAATACTAGGAAAAGCATGAGGAAGGAGGAGGGTAGGATAGAAAGGTATGAAATAAATGCAGGAAAAGAAGAAAGAAATATTTTTGCCATCTTCAGTGGGACATGCACTGATTTGTTACATAATGTTGTACATCATTTAATTATTGTAACAAAAGTTTTGTCATCGCACTAATCAGAGATCGAGTATTTTGGGTTATAAATTGTATTGTTTTCTGAATAACTTCCTACATTTCAAATCATTGTTTCTGCCCTTTTTGGATATAATACAGGTTATTTGAAAGTATCTCCAAATATAACATGGTCATGCAACTTGAATAGGCATAAGAATTAACTCCTCAGGAAATCTTCGCTCTTCAATGCTACAGCAGCTGGTAAACATCAGAGCTTTGTAACTGGTACATACGAGCCGTAAAGTTCACAATGTACGTCTAATACACTTCCTCTGTTGCATAAAGGTAACGTACAGTGTACAGCATGTTGACAGAATGTATGAATGCAAGAATATTTGAACCAACTAATTTATAGCAGGTATTTTCAGTGTCCATAAAGTCCTTATCAAATTTTTTAATACATATAATAGTGATTTATTTTGCTGTACACAACTGCCAATGAATATGCAAGGATGTGCAATTGTAAAATCACTCTGAATCTGGTGGAGAAATTAGATGCGAATTTGAAAGAAAATTTTCTAAGCCTGGACCTACTGACAGGTGAGTCCTGATTTGTACTGTAACAAAACAGACAGGGCCTTCATGAACACCCACTTTTGCCCAGACCTCTATATTTCCAGAAGAATTTAATTAATTCCAAGTGATCGCCATACAGTTCAGATGAATGATAAGGAGCTTGCTGTTTTCTGTGAGGTGAGCACTAAGTACTGCACGGGGTTGTCTAAGTAGATGCGGATGTAGATATATTTATAAATTCAGGTCCTATCTCACAGAAAACACTTCATCCATTACAAACCAAGTGATAGTGCTCTTTAAGGAAATGACAATGTATATTGTGCGAAATATCAAAAAAGTATCAATACACTCTTTGGGTAAAATGTAAAGTTTCTTAAAATTGAGCTGTTGGTATATATATTTCAAAGCAAAGCAGTGTCAGTAAAATAATATCACAGATGTCTGTCAGTTCCTTAGTCGAGATTGCAGCACCTAGCCTTCAATTGATATTTTTGGAACACTTGTTTCTATATATTTATTTTTACATGTGAGGACATAAACTGGTGTTCAGGCAAATTAATAATACCTAACATCTGTTGGGAAGAACATCCATTGCTTTCGTATCATGACATCTTGATATTCAAGTCCCCATTCTGTGCATGACATTCTGGTATGCAAATGAGAACATATCAAAACACAGATGTACTGGGAATGCTGTATAGGTTTGGATATTTTTATCCAGTCTGTGACAGCATACAGTTCCTAGAATTCTTGAGAGGAACTGAAGCCTACATTCTATTTCAAATTCACATTTTTACATTCCAGACTCCAGTTAGCAGATTTTGTAATTTTCTCTTTTTGTAAAATGTTTGAATGCTGTTTGCATCATTCTTCCACCATTTGTTTCTTCATCTCTTTTAGGCTAAAATAGTTTTGGTAAATACTGTTCACAACATGGCATGATACAATGCGTACTTTGATTCCTATGGATCAAAATGTAATAAACACTCTGTTACATATATCACTTTTGTATTTCATATCTCACTGCAATGGATACAGTGTGAGAACAACATAATGACAAACCAAAAACAACCAATGCTTAGATTATAATGTCTAGTAAAATATCCATTAAAAATTCAATAGCAAAATTGGACAATTCTCGTTTGTCATTACAGTCTCCACAGATAACACTTTCATTGATCCACTCATCACAAGCCTCAAGGGACAATTTTATGTCAATATTTTCAGCAAAGAGACATTTCTGGTAGCTTCATTACTATTTGTTACAAGCTTATTTTTATTTTATTCTATAAAAAGCCACCAAATGTTTGTAACAGTAAACATGGCCTCCTTCAAACAGTGACAGCTTGACAGAATAATCAGATGTAAATTATTTGGTGACAATGGTCAACACAATAATAGCAACTGAAGCTTTCATTCCATTGCTGTTTGTTGCTGCCATCTGTTGGTGCTACCTTAACTGGGATTTTAATTTGGTCTCCATACAAACAGACAATAAAAAGCAAAAGCAATCTGATTACAGGCCCTGAGGGTTCCAGGAAGTTGAGGCTCCCAGATTTCTAGACAGTCAGCATCTGAAGGTGGTAAGGTTGTCAGCCCTTCGCACCAGCCACCTTTACTCCCAGGAAATATTCCTGGTACTCATTTCCATTAGAGGCTGAGTTGACCCCAGGACCATAGCGCGACTGAAAGGACTATGTCAATGAAAAATTCCAATGACACCATCAGGAATCAAACCCACAGCCTTCCAGCTTGTAGTGGAGTGCCTCAACCAACTGCGCCACCGTGTAGACAGACAATACCTTACAAAAACTACTCAGAAATACAAAATCTATAGGCTACTTGGTGTGTTATGAAAGGCACTAAGTCTACATTTGTGCACAGTTATTGCTGTGCATAACTAAAGACTATATACAATGCAGTGATGGGCATTTCTGGCCCTTAAATTTATGGCTGTATGGGATGTGACGCCATTCAGTTTAGTTGGTATGTACCTAACTACATGGTATCACATTCCAGAATCTCATACTGTCCTGCTGTGAGAACTTCTAATCAATTATTTTGTTTATTCCCCAGGTTAAGGTGCTTTCTGCACAGTGTCAAAGATATTTCATTCCATTATGCTGTTAACCATAGTGAAACATCCTGGTTGCTGCCCTGTAGCTTTTGTTTATTCGTGCAACTCTTACAAGAAACTAGTTCTTAAATATGTGATTTTCAGATTCTCACAGCAGTAATTGTGAAGACTGAAACACCATGCATGCAGTCTGGAAGATGATTATCAACATTTCATCCTTGATGTGGGACAGGCTATTCCAAAACATGAAGTTTTCATCCCCAGAAAACCACAGTCTTACATTAATGTCATGTTTTGCGAAAGTTCCCAAAGTAATTTTGTTCCTTTTGTACAGTAAACGTTCTGAACTCATCACTTTTTCCTTCAATATGTAACTTCGTACTACACAAAATCTCATCCGCACAGGTCATCACACAAAAATATGTGATAAATCAGAAGCAAATAATGAACAAAATAACGTGACTGGCATAAATTATGTCAGAACTGTTACTGAAAAATATTAGATGTGATAAATTACACAGTTTTATTTGCTGCTGGGTGTTGTTGCCATGGTGCTGTTGGAAGTCATCATTCCCGTCTCTCTCATGTCAAACGCTGAGATTATGACGTTGACTATGGTGGTGATGATGCCCATTGCGAGGACCACATTATTCCATATGTTGGCTGCGTTCTGATCTTTCACTTTGTTGATGTTGAACGCAGAGCCTAGCATCACGTACAGGACTCCCTGACAAGCCTGAGACAGGAGGCAAAACAAAACAGAACAGAAAATAAAAATAAAAGCAGGAAGGAAATCAGTTTAGGATTGTGGGAGATCTCAAACAATATAACAAAACTATGTTTTACATATCTAAACTTCACTGTATGTAACATCATATTTTGAGATAAAAGAGGTTTAAGGTTCTCATGGCAGTGGACAGTGATCTTATGGTCTCTTGGGCTGTGACACCTTGCAGCATGGCAGACAGATACCAGAATATTTCTGCCTTGCAGGTGGAGGCAGCAGGTTTCTACAAAGTGTTGGTATCAAATACCATACTACGTGACATCAACCCAGAACACATTACTCTGTGCATATACCGTAATGAATTTTCTATCAGTATTTCTGCGGCACCTTAGGCCGGATATCAGTGAATCAAACTGGCAAAAGACACAAAATTCTGTGGATATACCTTTATGTTTTGTTAGCTGACATTCTGGAGCATAACTGTTTAATTTACCAGACTGGCAAAAGTAGTTCACAATTACTTCAGAAAAGTTCCAAGTGATTTGAAAAAGAAAAAAAAAAGCCCTGCACCTCACCATACTTGGTGATTTCAGGACCTAATGGGATTAAATTTAAGAACATAAACACGTGGGAAGACTTGTGCATAATTTGTAACATATGGGTGATAGAAATTTTGAACTGATTTTAGACAACAAAATTTACATAATAATTTGTAAAACAAAACATAACTTCAGTATTAGGAAGAGTGTCTTGTACAGCTTTATAACATGCATTACAGCTCTCTTTCAAACATGAAAATCAGAATATTTAAAAACAAATGTGTTTTTCTGCAACAGGAATGATAAATTAATACTTTCTTTCATAAGTGTAAGACACAATGTAATGTACGTTAGTGGTAGGTTAATCCCTTTGGTGCACGCTTTACAATCAAACTGAACAGACATATTCTAACAGTGTGTCTGACATAACGTGGTGTCTACAACATTAAGGGAGACCCTACACAGAGTGAGTGAAAGTGCCATGCAAACACAATTGAGAGTACACATTGTCACAGAGCAGCACCCTGTAGATCCATATGTGGAAATCCCAATGCTTTTGCTTCATGGGGAATGAAAATTCTGATCGTGGGTCATAATAAATATAAATAAAATCTAGAAAGGGCTTCTATTGTCAAAGGGGTAAAAGTGATTTTTTCCGCCTGAACACTGCTTCTCCTTTACAGTTGTGTACGTTTACCTGATGATGGTCGCCTAGCACTATCAAAACATGTCGTAAGACAGTAATAAAACCAAAAAATGAGGTGTTTTTTATGTGTCTGTATCAATTGGAAATAGTGTAAAAAATGAAAATGAAACAATTCTGAAATAAAAATACGACAAATAAATATCGCGAAAGAAATAAGTAAACAGAATCATAAAATGGGAGAAAGGAAAAGGCTGGCCTCATGTACTGGTTTGAGAGGGAGCTGCCCCCCCCCCCCCCGCCTCTTCTGCCTGTCAGTGAAACAGTTTCCCTTCATAAGTAACCATGAGAACAATTGTGGCGTCGAACAAGTGAGACAGTTGAGTGGTAGCGGTTATTGAAAAGTTGTTATTTTATGCGTTTTCGTCAGTGGTTCTTTTGTGTTGAGGCCCGGGATCGAGCCCAAAGCTCATCTTGATGATGTTAGTCGTCATGGAGACCAGGACGAAACCAAGAACTGTACGGTTCAAGATGGCTGCCACGTGTTGCCTCTCTGGGGTGTTGATGTTCAGTCTCGTCAGCAGGATTGCCATAATACTGGACACAACCTGCACCCAAGCAAGAGTAGACCTTATGGCAACAGAGTCGAGAATTGCTTGAAACGGGTCGCAAATTTTTATGCGGCGCGACAGTATGGCTTCAAGCGAATCTAGAGTTTATCGTCTTCTGTTGAAGTTCGGCACTTAAAATATGTATATAAAATATTCTCGTTGCGTTTTCAGTCTTCAGCCTTGTTCCATAGCTTGCTGAAGCACGTTGGCATTCGGTTCAAATATATTCTAGATTTAATCAAGGGACTATTCTGGGTTCGAAACACTTGTCAACATAACAACTGTATAAAATTTGGGGGTTCTCATGGTGGAGAGAGAATCTAGGTTACGGCTTTGTTGGACATGACGCCGTATTGTTTGGTATATATGTATCAAAGTTTTAGAGTAATCTTATGCTTCCCTGAAGACGGAAGCAGCAGGCTGGTTCAAAACCTTAACACAAATTTACCAAACTACACGGCATCACAAACCAGAAAGTCACATTCCTGTAACTCCAGTTTAATTCTCTGGTTTAGAGGGGATTATAAGTTTGCTTTATTTCTAATCACGTAATGGTGTGAACAGAGCCACGCCTATATATTAAATCACAGTCATAATGAATCGGAGAAGCCGATAAGGTCTACTTTTGTGTTTAACCTTTCCACTTCAATAAGAATGTCAAGTCTGCACTGTAATGTGATTTTCTTTTAATTGCAGGACTGTGGTGAGATGGAGTCCCTGTTTATTGCGGTCTCAGACGGGTTCACTGTACCACCGTCTGATGACAGATGAATGCCCTTCAGTAGTGGAATAATACAGAGGTAAAAGATATTCGACTTACTCAGGGGGAGGAAACAAAATTCAATGCCACTTTGTCCACCAAAAATCCCACATGGACGACAGTGAGATTTCTGCCGATATTTGAGATTCTTACGGTGTTATGATTTTCTGGATGCAAAAAGGTAGGTTACTCAGTAACGTTCGTACAGATCTACCAAACCCCACGGCGGTTATCATATGATTACTACTGTAAGAACTATTACAGGGAGTTCAGTGAAGACTGAAGTCAGAAACAGAACAGGCTTAATGGCCTTACATTTCCGCATATAAATACGACTTACTGCATGTTAGAGTAGATGATGCAAATGGCCTCCTTCAACTGTCACACATGTTTGATTTTGAAGAACCTGAGACACCGGGAAACAGTATTCTAAATTTCCTACAATACTTTTTATATGCTTTCTTCCTTATATAGATTTCTACAGTGAAAATCCTCTGCGTTTAAGTGTACTGCATACTCCAGAACAAAACAAATTTGCGTTACACTGTGCTTCACACGTTTACTGCACACAGAAAATTAAACCATGTTGAGTGACAAACATGATTCAGTGTAACCGTAAGCGCGATGATATGACTGGCGGTTTGTGAATCATGCAGTATTTAATAATCTGTTCAACGGGTGTCAAGCATATCTGGGAGCTGAAGGAGGTCAGTTCCAGCACCTACTCTAACGTGCTGTAAGGCACGTATTATGTATTATACAGGGTGTTCCATGAGTTGTGGACATTAGTGTGCAATATAATTTCCTAGGTCTTTGTGATCAAAAAAGGTCCCGTCAATATGGTTTCTGTTCTCAATTGTTATGCTGCTATGGGTGTTTCTTTAATTCTCGTAAAAACGCCCTTTGAACCGCACGTCACAACTCACGGAGTCTTATATACTACGCGACCTTGAAGAAACTGGCGGGCGGTGTAATCAAATAGAATGATTGTCACGGTCAAAGCTGCGACTAACAAAGCGCCCTGTCCACAACAGAGCGGTGAGGTGTGTTGCGCCCGAGGGTTGGATTTCCGAAAATATATTTAAGCACAGGTCAGTGTAAGTTAAAGGCAATTTCATTAAGTTGAATTTAGACTTGGCAATGTGTTGTTTGTTATATTATTCCATATATTTTCAGTAATCCTTATCCCTTTTCTAAGTTTCAAGCAGTCGTAACTCCGTAACCGTCCCAAATCGGACGCATGTTTGTATGAACTGTTTTTGTCATCACAAAGACCTAAGAAATCATATCCCATAGTTATGTCCACAATTCATGAAACACCCTGTATGAGGAAATATATAATGCTTAAGCTTTCCGGGTCTGGGTTCGGTTTTCGACTGATTTCCCTGTTGTATGCAGTAATTACAGGCTTATACCACATTTGGTGATGCATATTGTGGCCCGATGCTAGTACCACCTACCAGACCATATGGTATCATAACCTATAAGACCCCAAACTGAAACTTCCCCGTCGTGAAAATCTCAAATCTGAGGGCGCACCAAAACTTATCATGTCAAAATCTTTGTCACTTCTTATTAATACAGTGCATTTTATATGTTGATATTGAAGTAGCAAGGGTATTGATGTTACAAGCAGTCAGTCACTTTGGTGGGGGCTGGACTTCTCTTAGCCTGGCACCTGAATGCTCCATTCCAAAGCCAGATATAACTACATTAATAAGTAATATGAAGAACACCATGATGAGTGTGACGTCATTCAAGATGATGGCCGCGCGCTGGTCCCCGTGATTGTTTATGTCCAATCCACCGACAATCAGCATTATCATCCCGGCACAAACCTGCATGAAATAACATGATCACTTGGCCGGTCGCGAGCTGGAAACATGCTGTCAAGACATTTCACACGTTCTTTAAACAGTAAAGTGAACGCCTAATGTGGATATGTCTGTCCAGCTGTCTGTCCGTAACCTATTACCAGCGCCTAAAGCAATTGACAGATTAAAATTTTAATATGGTAGGCTAAGACTTTTTCGGTAATTCATGCTCAGCCATTGTAACATAAATTCTTGACAGTGGTTTCACTTTCATAATATCACTAATATTAAGGACTTCTTTGGTCGTCACCAATACTTAACACAATGACAACGATTCGGAAGCAGCTTCCGAAACTTTGTGACTGTGTTAAGTATTGGTGACGATGGAAAAAGGTCCTGTTTCGGCTTTTAAATCTCAATTTAACTGCTGACGGCCAGAGTTACTTTCATTTTAAATGCACATCCCTGCACCTGAATGGGACAGCGTTTTACCTTTCGTCCGTAAAGCGTTACATTTAACGGGAGATGGTCGTCCCGTTTGGCCAATAGAGATTAATGTTAGTGATATTATTCATGATCAGCTTTGCTGACCCACAGCCGACTATCTCACTTCAGCCCTTAGGCCGCAAGTAACTTTAAAGAATTTCAAAGCACGTTTTGGGGAATTTTGTGCTCATCATGGAGTATACGCGTTCCAGTTCTGTCTTGCAGTTGAGACAACCTCGACGACGTGCTTCAATAGAGATCGCTTTATATGGGGGAGAGAGGGGGGAGTAAAGACAATTTCGGTGAAACATAAAATAATAAGCTGCACATATACTTAAGTTTAAACATATTCGGGAGATTTCTTTACGGTAAGCTGCTGTTGTGACCGAATCCGCGAACAGTTTGTAATAAATTACGAATCAACAGAATTACACGAAATTTCCGTCAGAAATTTCAAGCAGATTTGTCCTAACATTCAACAAACTCGACTGGCAAAGTTTTTATGCGGAATCAAACACGACGCCAGAATCCAATATGCGTCCCAGTCCGGGGTCGAAGGCGCTGATAAGCAGGTTGAGGGTAGACACTACCACGGAGAAGCCCGTGCTGACGTAATTGATGACGACGGCGGACAGGTGGTACTCGTGACGGTGCAGTCGACAGTCGCGCAGCAAGTTGAGGGAGAGGCAGAGCATTCCCATCAGGATCTGTCCGGCCGCAGACATACAAACAGATGCTGAGTGTCAATGCGCTCGAAATACTGGTGAAGTGCAAAGTGGCAGACTGTGTTCACTGCCTTGCAAGCAAACTGTTGATTTCATCATCATCGTCGTCATCACTGTTGTAGTGTTAGGTCATTACGGCCTGTTCCTACAAATCCAAAGACGGTCTTCATCTTCATTCGGGCGTCCTAAATCTCATCCTCTGGGTGGGTGTCAAAAGTGCAAAATGTGGAAGTCGGTCTTTTTTTCCAAAAGATTTCCCCAGTCTGTCGGTTAAAAAGGTAAAGCAGTCCCATTACAGGCCTGGACAGGCCCTTAGGGTTCCAGGAGGTCGAGGCTACCAGATTTCTAGACAATCGGCACATGAAAGTGGTAAGGTTGTCAGCCCCACGCACCGGCCGTCTTTACCCCCCAGGAAATATTCCTGGTACTCGTATCTGTTAGAGACTGAGTTGACCCCAGGGCCATAGTGCGACCGACAGGATTATGCCAATGAAAAAAATCCACTGACACCATCGGGAATCGAACCCACGACCTGCCGGCTTGTAGCGCAGTGCCTCAACCAACTGCGCCACCGCGCCCTGGAGTCTGTTGGTTATGTTTGCTTATATCAAGGCTGACCAACATGCGGCCCTGTAGTAAAGTATTCGCCGCCGTCACTCACCTGAATGCTTTCAGTAATACAGTTTAACAAACATAACAGATTTCAGGTTTTTCGCTGCGTTGTTGATGAGATCTGCGTTCTTTTGGGATATTATGCAACGTCGAGTGGTAGTCGTTTACCGACGTTTCGGGACAACGTATCGGTGCCACCTTCAAGGGTCACCAAGTCCGAGAAGACTTTAACTTCTTGGCCCTTGAAGATGGGACCGATACGTTGTACCGAAACGTCGGTAAAGGATTACCACTCGACGCTACATAATATCCCAGAGGAGCGCAGATCTCATAGTCTAATAGGTGTACAGAACATGATGTGACAAACTTATTATTAGCAGAGATAATGTTTGCAAACTGTAACTCATCGCTTTTGAGACAGGACACAGTAAACAAATATTTCTTTTGTGTTTTATGGAGTTTAGTAAAGCCTACTGCCTTGTTATTGTTCTGCACTTTTAGCGTAACTTACTGTTTGTAAACAACGGCGTTCTAGTTAATTCAATCCTCCACGTCCCCCTCCCCACATACACAAGTGCTGCCCTCAGGCGAGTACTTAGCGAATTATGTGGCCCTCCTGTGGGTTGAAGTTGGCCAGCCCTGGCTTATATTATAATATTAACACTGAATTTAAAGCAACAGGTTGACGGGCTGGGGGGTGGGGGCGTGGATTAGATTGGGCTGGCTGAGGATAGGGACCAGTGGGGGGCTGTTGTGAATACGGTGATGAACCTCCGGGTTCCATAAGATGCGGGAAATTTCATGACTGGCTGGGGGCCTGTTAGTTTCTTAGGAAGGATTCTGTTCGATGACATTAGCTAGCTGGTTAGTAAATTTAACCTGAATTATAGTTAAAGATTCAGTTCGTACCGCGCAGTAAACACAGTCTCGGCCACGAAAACCAATCGTTTAATTCTGTACAGGGAAATATTCTCATTTTCTGTGGTAATCATATAAAAAACATAACATACTGTGGGGGCAGAATGTAGGATTATTTTTCGGTGTCAAACCTGATGACGCATGTAGCAGACACAGGCATTTGAATGGTTCATTAAAGGTTTCAAAACGAAGTGGCATGAATGACACTCTTGTTCTGAGCCACCGATGTGGGTCATCCTGTTTCCATAGCAACAACAAAACACAATATTTGTATCGATTGTACCCCTTCGTGCAGGTCTAAATATGAAATGAAAGGCTGGCTAACACCTGCATCTTTCCATTAGCTACAATTGATCACGTGACGTTCTCAGAAATGTCTCACTTTTTATAAGTGACAGTATCTCTGTTTACGCGGTATAAGGACCAGGGCATGAAGTTTGTGGCGGATATAAATATAAAACTGCACTCACGTCGGAACTACAAGGCGATGAAAGGTCAGCGTCACGCTTTGGCTGACTTTAAACCTGTGCACAATTTGCGAGAGGGACAACGAAAAGAAATATGGTCGAACTCGGTTATAACGTCATGAAAGGGACTGAATATTTTGTGTCGCTATAAACGAGTGTCACTACAGGCCAATCCCCTGTATGCCTGAAAAATTATCGATTAAAAGAAAACAAAGAGGGAAAGCCGGTTTGGTGAAGCTTCACGAACTCTGTGTAACCGCTACACCGAAAGGAGGAGAAAGAGGAAGAGGAAGAGGAAGAAAATAAACGAGTGTCGTCATTATGACTGAGGAATGTAATGTTATGGTTAACAGCAAGGAATTAATTGGTACCACAGAATATCTGACGCCATAAGCGGGCGTCGTATAAACCGATATCGTTATAACCGGGTTCGACTGTATTCCGATGTGTCTGTTGGGATTCGAACTTCCGTCAACCTGCAGTCATCCTGCCAGCTGACTGAAATATGAGGCCCTATTATTTCTAACACAAGTGCGACGCAATAGCCAAATTACGTTCAGATTTAACGGAATTTAAGGAAGTGTCTTGTGAAGGAAAAACACATGTTCAGAATAAGCACAGCATGTGGCAGAACAATGTGACAGTTTTCTGATCGCTGTTTTAGTGAATCAGGTAGAATATAAGCAACAAAAGGAAGAAGAAGTGTCAGTATTAGAATGCCACTGAATGCAAGCTCTTTGC
Source organism: Coptotermes formosanus (assembly GCA_013340265.1). Taxonomy (NCBI): domain Eukaryota; kingdom Metazoa; phylum Arthropoda; class Insecta; order Blattodea; family Rhinotermitidae; genus Coptotermes; species Coptotermes formosanus. The sequence goes on from BLKM01000363.1 coordinate 1,216,432, forward strand.
TTTTAAGAAGTGTGTACCAGGAATATTTCCTGGGGGTAAAGGCGGCCTGTGCGTAGGTCTGACAACCTTACCACCTTCATCTGCCGACTGTCTAAAAATCTGTATACCTCAACCTCCTGGAACCCTAAGGGCCTGTCCAGGCCTGTAATGGGATTGTTTTACCGTTACCTTTACTTAAAAAAAATTACATCTCTTACTTGGTCTCCCTGGCAGGCATTTTATTCCTTGAATCGTGGTCGCAAATTAACCATAACATCACAAAGGCACACAACTTGCCCCCGACGTTGCAATACGTCAGTTACAGTTGAGTTCTGCCTATCATCATGTTAAGGGACGAAAGGGCGCGTCAGGGTCGAAATTAGAGCCACTGACAAACGTCTGCTGCGAATTTTGTGTTACTCATAGCGTGCATATGCTTACAGTCAATACATTAACCAACATACGCGCTTAACAAAACACAATTTATGCCGAGTATTTAAATGCTACATATTTCGGAACCTGCGTGCCAGACTCAAGGTACTTGGGCCTAAGAGAGACAAGGTGACAAAGGGAGTGGTGAAGACTACATAACGAGGAACTTAATGATCTGTACTCACCAAATATTATTCGGGTGATAAAATCGAGAATGAGATGGGCGATGAATGTAGCACGTATGGGGGAGACGAAGGTGCATACAGGATTTTGGTGGGGAGACCTGAGGAAAGGAGATCACGTGGAAGATGGGAGGATAATATTAAGATGGATCTTCAAGCAGTGGAATGAGGACATGGACTGGATTGAGCTGGCTCAGAATAGGGACAGGTGGCGGGCTCTTGTAAATGCGGTAATGAACTTTCGGGTTCCATAAAATGCGGGGAATTTCTTGACTAGCTGAGAAACTGTTAGCTTCCCAAGAAGGACATGGAGTTGGTTGGTTCGTGCCACCTTCAGGAATTTTTGTAGAACAAAGGAATGCAAGCCCAACATGCTAATCTATCTACTGCAATGCCTAGATTTAATGGGTTGGGCTTGTATTCCATTGTTCTAAAAAACTCCCTGAGGGTGGCACCCCGGTGCTGAAACATGTAGCAGTTCAATACTTGTCTTGAATTGTGCTTTATTAAGTGAATTTGTTGGTTGGATGTATTAACTGACAGTTACGAATTTATGCTTAATTTACGATCACAGTTACAGGAATGCGTTGAATGCCAGGCAGACCACTTCGGAGATGTAATTTTTAAAAAATAAAAATCATACATTAAATGTCATTTTACTACTCACATTCCGTAATTGTATCTTATATTCAACTTAATTCACCAAAACGACGACGTGAAAATCGCCACATTCTGTTGCCGCATTCTGTATAAACATTTACTTGACAGGACAGGTAACGCCTGTGTGAACAGTTGTGCTAGTTTGTACTCAAGGTAAAGTACAATATAACAATTACTATATTCTCGGATGTGACGTCGTGTAGTCTGGTAGATAAGTACAACATTTCGGAGGAATCTTCTACCTATTCTCCAGGGTATAAAGTGAGTTCGAAACATCGATACTTGTCTAACAGACTGCGCGGTGTCATACGTGAATATTCGCATTTACCACCGTCAGAACCTCAAATTTCATGCAGCATGAAAGTTCATTTACGCCTGAAAGTAATGTACGTATATTATAGTTGTATGTTTTATATATATATATATATATATTATAGTTAAGACATTGTATACGTTACGAAAATAATGATGGCATTTTTATTTATCAGTTTAGCCGTTTGAAGCCTACAATTCACGTAAATAATGTTTAAAAATTTAGTCTGTACATTAAAGAAAACACAGGGTTAACTCACAGAGATAATGATACTGTTTAGCAATGCTTAGCAATGCTTGGCAATGTTTATCCTCAGAATCATACAAAACACATATTTTGGGCACAATACAGAGTTTTTAATGCTAAACCAGGCGATAAACATGGCGACCACTGTGGTTTGAAGAGGCTGCTAATGTTATGTAACATTAATGATGGGGGTGATGCAACTGAGTGTCCCACAAAATGTGCAGAACTGTGACATTAAGGCGTAAACTGTTAAGACCTACTACAGTTATACTAGTTTCATGTAACCACCGGTGCGCATTGTTGTGATCAGCTAGTAAAAATCTTCACCACAACGATACTAAATTAACTGTGTGGCAAAGAGAGTATTTTTTATGTCAACGCTGCACTTAAGCTACTTTCGCTACAGCGGATGCGCATACAAAATCAGAGGTCACGCTGAAATCATACCACTATATCATCATAGCAAAGAATTTGACAGAATATTATTCAAGTTCTTCTGAGTGCTTCACTGTATACTACACATGCCTGATTTATCATGCAGCAGAACGTGAGTTAGTGTATGTCACACACGCTCACAGAACCCTTAACATTTCACCTACCTGCAGAACTATAGAGATGGATATAAGCCACACCATGAGAGTATAGAACTCATGTTGATGTCCAACCTGTAGAACGTACTTCAGCTGGCTGGCATTCGCCGTAAGCAGGGCTATGTCAAGCATGCCCTGCGCAATTGTTTTCTTTGTGGCATAGCTGTTGGCGTCCAGGGGTTTCTGCAAGTATCAAGAGTATGCAGTTAGCATATTTGCGTATCTACCGGACGGGGCGGTGTTACAACCCACAAGACCAGAATATGGGTATCGGTATTTGAATAATATCATATTGTCGAATTAGGATAATTGAAATGCAAATATGTGACGATGGATTTCTGTACTAAAAATCAGTAGGCATTTCAAGTTTCGTTATAGTTCAACTTGTGCTTTAAAAAGTTAAACTTACAGTTTCTTCGTCTATCAGCTGTTCAGACGGACTGTCAGACATGATGGTGGAGAAGCTACTGTTACGCCATATGGTCTACTTTGCTGTGAATCTTATCAATGCAAACTTTGAGTCTTTGTTTACTTATCTGCCATGAATCGGCGATTCAGCTTTCTGATGTCCGAATTAATTTCCTTGTTGTGGAACACAGTAACTTTTAAAAATATTAAAAGATAATTACTTTACGTGAATCTAAAAAAAAAGAGGTCATTGCGACGCCGCAGAACTCCTTATCTGACCACGTGAATAAAGGTGTTTACCAAAACAGCAGTTAAGTATCTTTGTTCCTTTGTTTTAAGCCTGATATTCGTATAAACACCGTACTGTTTATCGATACAATCGAAAGTAATAGGAACTGCGCATACATACAGCACAATCGAGGCTCGAACCAAGTATTCCTGCTTCCCAGCACATGTCTAGAACCTTAAAGCCACATTAGCATGCTCGGCAGGACTAAGATACCACTTTGCTTTACACGATCTGTTAATTACAATAATACTGTACGGTGGCAATGAAGGAGCCGGGATGGCTCAGTCGGTATAGTCACTAGGATGCGGGCCGGACGACCGAGTAATCGGAGTTTGATTCCGTGCAACAGCAAGAGCTTTTCCTCTTTTCCAAATCTTCCAGACCAGCTGTGGATCCCATTGAGGCTCTATTCAGTAGGTACCAGAGGTGCCTTCTCCTGGGTTAAAGACACCGGCATGTGAATCTGGCAAGTTACGTCCATCTACAGCAACCTTTTGTACACAAGGGCCAAATCAAGAGCAAAATATATATGCGGGCCACATTGTAAATAATACCTATATTTTTACTTATGTTTTATTAATGTTAATATCCACATGTCTGCACTTAGTGCTGTGTCCATCCGACAGACATTGCTTCTTACGCACATGTCTGCACTGAGTGCTGTGTCCATCAGACAGACATTGTTTGCTCTGCACATGTCTGCACTTAGTGCTGTGTCCCTCAGACAGAATTGTTTCTTATGCACGTGTCTGCACTGAGTGTTGTGTCCATCAGACAGACATTGTTTCTTATGCACATGTCTGCACTTAGTGCTGTGTCCCTCAGACAGAATTGCTTCTTATGCACGTGTCCGCACTGAGTGCTGTGTCCATCAGACAGACATTGTTTCTTATGCAGGTGTCTGCACTTAGTGCTGTGTCCATCAGACATTGTTTCGTACGCAGATGGATTGACATGATTCGCTTCGAAACAAAAGACGTCATTATCTGCCGCTGACTTCTAATCGCGTTGTGACAAAAGAAGTACAAGAGAGTTGACCTGCTCTATATTCAAGTGGCATCGGAAACATCTGGACCTTGAAGTGACGTCATCGCTTTCTTATCCAACAGCTGTTTGAACACGTCATGGTCTGTAACAATGGAAGCCGAGGACACGCAAAACGGACTTCCTTTTATAAATTCACACTTCTTTTTAAAAGTCACGTTTCCTTAACTTTCCCTTGCTTTCTATGCTGTTCAACGAAAGGAGCCGCGTGTGTTCACCCATTAAAGCGAAATGCTTTCTGTATGCACTACCTACTGTACTCTTATCACATAAGGACTCTACACCCTGCCCCAGAATATGAGTAGAGTTTTGTGTTTTGTCTGATTTTCTGAATTAACACCGATTATTTTCTGAGAAGTACTAGCCACTTGCTATTTGTATTTAAGAAGCAGTATATTTTCTGTGAGATATTTATGTGATTTAGTAATATTATTTACACAAATTTCAAGCTTCACAGGATTAATATTAAACGCTATTATTATTCCATCTACTTTTCGATCTTTCAAGTTGTGTCTCCCATCCCGTTGCACGTTCTCACATTCTGCTGTTTATAAGGACCCCCGACACAGTGTCAGTTTGCCAGGGGTGTACAAATTTTCTAAAACTCTAGGACGCATCTCAAAATTTAAGGCGCTATCTGGGTGACATGAAGCAAGTTCCATCCTGAAGACCTTCAATTATTAGGCATCACCGTACAAAATTTTGTTGCCCGCGATTTTTTCACCCCTGCTTTCTGTGTTATGCGAAGGGAGGTGCAGAACCTGATGTCTAGTGAAGTGATAATGTCAGCAAGATGCTTTGCCCCTTGATGCCTTGCTGGACATTATGAAACTTGCATATGAAATACACTAATGCAAGTTACATTTTCTCAGTGACATGTGATTGGCATGGAACAGCGGCATTGTTATTGTCATGCGAAATCACGCTTGCAAGCTTGAATGCGCAATAATTGTACAACCGTTTTTCGTTCTACATAGTACAATGCCATGCTTTGGTTTCTTGTATTCTTGTTAGAGAATGTAATTGGGTAACCAGGTTTAATAATCCTACGTCGTGCCCACATTGCGTTTATGTGTTTTGTACGGATCTCAGAACAAACAGCAACTTTTGCCTTATAAAACATTAAGAGATTGGTTTTTATAACCGAAGTGGAGAGTGTTTACAGCGCGGTACGCACTGAGTCCTTATATAAAACAGATACGCTTCGTCTTTAAAGGGTTAATTCAGTTAGATTCCTCTCGAGCTGACAGCCGCGTCGCGTGGTGCAAATCGTCAAATGTTTCGGAGAAAGTTCTGTCGTAGTCGTCAGGCTTTTGCTATGCGATTATTATCAGCAGCAGACACCTTCAAGTAGGGCAGCCCCGAGGCATGTGGTTGGCCCGGGCTGGTTTATAACTTTGCGGCCCTTAAAACTGATACTCTTTAAACTTTTCCGGTCTAAAACAGGGCTGGTGAACAGTTTTTGAGAGCGCGTGCCCAAATTTGCAGACAATTTTCGGATAAAGTTTTCGCGTATAGAAAACCTGAGTTTACAAGCACCATATTTCAGATTATTCTAGCAACGTCTTGGCGCCCCTTATAGATTGGCGCCCCGGGAAAATGCCCCGCTGGCCTGCCCCATAATCTGGCTCTGCCTTTAAGTGGCGGGTCATAATAACAATGAGGCAATGTGATCTTTGTACGGTATAAAACGAATCTGCAAACACCATTTAGAATAAATTCAGTCCTCAGTACTACAGTCGCTTATAAATACGTGCATGTCGACAGTGGTGGTAACAGCGTAGACGGTATTGTGACTCACTACAGACTAGACGTTTCGGCGTTTCGAATCCCGGTGAAGGCAAGGGATTTTGTCTTCTCCACCCCCGTTTAGACCGTCCCTGGGGCACACTTAGCCTGAATACCAGGGCTGTTGCACGGGGGTAAAGCGACTGTGTCATGAATGTGACCATTCGCCCTATCTAGCACAGATATTAAGAATGAATGGAGCGAGATCTCTACTCCCCCTATATGCCTTCATGGCATTATAGGAGGAGACCTTTACCGTCGGAATATCCGGTTCCCTCGGTTAACATAAATAGTTCCAAAAAATTTGGAGTTCTGAACGTTGAACTCTGCTAGAAAGGGTTAAATAACTCTGTGTCATACCCAACTATCGCCGCCAACGAGTTCACTAGCAAGAAGTCATGTATTTATGAATCTCAAAATAAAATCAAACCCGGTTAAAACGTCATGAAAGGGACTGAAAGACGTTCGTTTTATAGCACTTTTAGTGTAGCATACAGACGATTGCAACGAAGGTGAATATTCCGAAATGCATATTTAAATATTTATAAAACACAGTTTACTTCTTATGGTATAATAAAAACCAACAACGTGCACTTACAAAGTATATACAGTCGGAATCGGTTATAACATCACGAAAGGGACTGAATATTTTGTGTCGTTATAAACGAGTGTTGTTATAACCGAGGAGTATAATGTTATGGTTAACAGTGACGAATTAATTGATACCACAGAATATCTGTCGCTATATGCGAGGTGTCGTATAAACCGATGTCGTTATAACCGGGTTCCACTGTACTTCGTTCACTATCATTATTCAGTATACAGGAACACTGCCCACTGTCTGAAGTATGCATAACTGACACACATCCCACGCTGTCTGATATATATTTACTGGCATCAAGGGAAATCCAGCTACTATATAAAAAACAGTGGTGGCATGCCATAGACTGTTAACAAAAAGGATCTTTACCACCTCATTGTACGTTATTTCCTCACAAGCTTTATCACCAAGATCTATTTTAATATTATCCTTCTATTACTTTCCCGGTATTTCTACTTGCTTCACACACAAATTTAAATAAAACGCGCGGATACAAAAGACAATTGGATGTTTGTATAGAAATATCCATATCTAGGTACTTACTCCTCTGTTTCCCGTTTCTGGCGTGATGGCAGAAGTTGACATTTTGTCTATCTGCAGTACTGCGAAGCTAACACCGAATGCTATCTGTTCTGAGTTAAATTCGAACACAGGGCCAGTATCACAACTGACATAACCAGTCACCAGCTGGACCACCAGACACTGCAAATGCAACTATCTGGCAGCGTACAGATGAACTATCCAGCTTTACGCTCTGTCGACGCACAACTGTTGTCGCTTGCTTGTTCACCATGGCAACAGCGTGACGAGTGTGCTGCCTGCATGCAACAGTGGAACAAACAGAAATATTTCTGACAACGGTATGCTGGAATAAACTTGCGTAAGGTAATGGACCCTGCTACCTCGATCATGGTAGATAAACGTGATGACGAAGGCAGCAGGATCTTCTGAAACGTCGGTACTTCACTACACAGCGTCACGTACCACAATACAATTATCTTCCGTTTAGAAGCTTGCCAAAATAAATTCGGTCTCTTACCAAACGCGATTTTCACGACCGTATTCATGAAAAAATTTCCACAGACTCTCGCCTTGGGCTATGAGGTCAGTCCACGCCTTGTTCATTGTGAGAATTATATGAAAGGTATTCATGCAATGTGTAGGCAGAATGCATTGTTTTTCAGTATTAACCCTTTAAAGACGAAGCGTATCTGTTTTATATAAGGACTCAGTGCGTACCGCGCTGTAAACACTCTCCACTTCGGTTATAAAAACCAGTCTCTTAATGTTTTATAAGGCAAAAGTTGCTGTTTGTTCTGAGATCCGTACAAAACACATAAACGCAATGTGGGCACCACGTAGAATTTTTTAATGTTAAACCTGGTGGTACGTAAAGTTACCGCTAGGCTTTAAAAGGTTAAAGTAGGCTGTGCAGATAACTACAAGCGTATTTTAAACAGTCCTGGTGGGTGCTTTATGTACAGTCGGGCATTAACCTTTTAAAGCCTAGCGGTAACTTTACGTACCACCAGGTATAACATTAAAAAATTCTACGTGGTGCCCACATTGCGTTTATGTGTTTTGTACGGATCTCAGAACAAACAGCAACTTTTGCCTTATAAAACATTAAGAGACGGGTTTTTATAACCGAAGTGGAGAGTGTTTACAGCGCGGTACGCACTGAGTCCTTATATAAAACAGATACGCTTCGTCTTTAAAGGGTTAATTTAAAAAATTCTACGTTCTGCCGACACAGTGTATTTATGTGTTTTGTACGGATCTGAGAACAGCGATTATTTTCCTATGCAGCATTAACTGGCTGGTTTTTATAACCGAGATGGACGGTGTTTACTGCGCGGTACGAAATGTGTCTTTAAATATAATTCTAGTTAAATTTAGTTTTTAAAACCAACACTTTCGTCAGAGAGGGTGCCCCAAAACTGAGGGACAGTATAGTAAGGTTTGCGCATGAGGCCCTGGAGGAGCTGGGCACGATGGTGAACTGACAGACTGTCAGTCGTAACGCGAATTTGACTTCCACTTAATCTTGAGAGGTTTAAAGCAGAATAGCCACAGCCATTAATAATATCTCATCAGTGAACGGTATTTAAAGTGTGTCAGTACGAGATATAATTTCGTTCAGTGAAGTGTGTATCGAAAGTATTAATTAAGATTTAAAACTTCAGATACACGACACCGTGCAATATGGAAGCCACGAGACGACAGATCAGAGTAACGTGCTTCCTCCACCTGAAGATGGACGCAGCACATTCATATCTTCCAAACTACACGGCGTCACATCCCAGAAGAGCGGAATGTTGATATTCATTGCCGTAAGATTCTTAAATCTCACTAAGAAGAGTAAAAATGCCCAGGACAGACAAACGGCTGTGGGTTACAAAAGAGGGTTGCTGTCACTGAAGGTCACGTCGTTGCTTTGTGCGTCTTCAGGGCTGCTGTCTGATTAATCAAATTATCGCGTCAGTGTCGCCACACCTCAGCATCACATCATTCCGATATCATTGCTCGCAATGCGCGGTGTCCGTCTCGGCCACTCAGGTCTACCAGTCAGCAGCACGGTTAACCACTACTGGCCGTGCTCCAGCAGCACATAGCTCACCTTGCTGACGCACCCTACCCAACCGGTTTGCCTTCCATGATTCATCAGAGACTCTTTAAAGCACGGTGAATTTACAAAGCTTAGATTATCCTTGGCGAAGCCGTGAAGGCATATAGGGGGAGCAAAGGTACAACTCCACTCATTTTTAACCTTGGTGCTAGATGGAGGTGAGTAGTCAACTTCACGCTGCGACCGCTTTACCCCTGGGAAGGAACCCTAGTACCTATTGAATAGGGGGCTGGGTGGGCCCCACAGCCGGTGTGGACGCTTTGGAAAAGCGAGGAATCTCTTGCTTATGCCGGGATTCGAATCCCGAACCTTCCAGCCTGTAACAGTTCCCCCTTCTTGGCCACAGATAGTATTGGTCTCAGAATAAACACAAATTGTTTCTTTTTTTTAAGACCATTCGTCGCGGTTTTGTTTTGGATAATAAGAGACACAGTAAATCCATTCAAACACGAAGAGTAGGCGTTCAGACTCCAACAAGGCTGGACATGCCACTCTTCTGAAACATGTTACATAAAGTGCGTCTCGAAATTACAGTTTTACAAACTGCGTGGGGTGAGTAGACCAGTACTGTAATGTGGAAAAGTAATTCAGTAATTAAAAAGGAAATTGCTCTTCAAAACTGTAGACATATAAATTACAAGTCTTGTAAATGTATAACAAGTACAACCCACTTAGACTGTTTTCTTCGGAAAATATCCGCCATCTTTATGAGAGACCACCACACGAAACATACAGGCCGTCTGGAGAAGCGCGCACTGCTCCGTTGACTTTATTCTTAATTCTTTGAACTTTTTAACGTTTTTATATTGGTACTTTTATGATCCAGTCCTTTAAAAAGCAATGATAATTACTCAATTCTCAAGGTTGTTTCTCTTATGTTATAATTTTTTTTCCATGGCGCAACAGCCCCCAGTGGGCCAGGACCTTCTCATTATCGACGCTTCACGATCACACTCAGACACACCACACTCGGTAGGACTCCTCTGGACGAGTCATCAGCCCGACGCAAAGACCTCTACCTGACAACACACAACACTCACAAGAGACAGACATCCATGCCCCCAGCGGGATTCGAACCCGCAATCCCAGCAAACGAACGGCCGCAGACCCACACCTCAGACTGCACGGCCACTGGGGTCTTCCCTATATTATACATACCCAACCTAACTAACTAACTAACTAACTAACTAACTAACTAACTAACTAGCTAACTACATGGAGCAGAGGCCTTCTTGAGAAGCTAACAGTTTCTCAGCTAGTCAAGAAATTACCCGCATTTTATGGAAACCGGAGGTTCATTACCGCATTCCCAAGAGCCCGCCACCTGTCCCTATCCTGAGCCAGCTCAATCCAGTCCATTCCTCCCCCCCCATCCTACTTCTTGAAGGTCCATTTTAATATATACTTAGCTAATTCCCTGGCCACTGTCGTAAGTGACCCTGACCTATACAGGCTCCTCACATTCCATGTTCAAAAACTCATGTCCCTATACACACCCGACATAACTGTATGGAATTGTGAGCAGCAGAAATCACAGTTACCGCATGAACTGTGTGCATATTCTTTTATTCTTGTTCAACCTCATGGGGCCTTTTAGGCCGAAACATGTTGTTGAAATAATACGAGTATAAATAACTGCTGTGTTTGACTTGTTTACTGTGATTCTTCTTAGCAGTTATTTCCCTAACAGTATTAACCGATCCCAGTGGCCGTGCGGTCTGAGGCGTCGGTCTGCAGCCTTTCGCTTGCTGGGATTGCGGGTTCAAACCCTGCAGGAGGCATGAATGTCTGTCTGTTGTGAGCTTTGTGTATTGTTGTCAGGTAGAGGCTTCTGCGTCGGGCTGATCACTCGTCCAGAGGAGTACTACCGACAGTTTTGTGTCTGAGTGTGATCGTGAAGCCTCGAAAATGAGGGGGTCCCGGCCCCCTAGGGGCTGTTGCGCCATGGAAAAAAATGTATTAACCTAGTGTTCTTTGTAATGTATGTTCAGTGATTTTTCTGTGAGGTATGAACTGGATTTTAAACGTTTTGGTTAGACGAATACCCCTTTTTAAGCCCGTGCCATGCCTCAAGCGGTTAGTTGCCGGCGTTGCACCGTGAAGGTTCGGAGTCAATGCCAGGCCAGTCCGTGTGAGGCTTATGGTGAATCAAGTGGCACTGGGACAGGTTTGTCTCCAGGTACTTCGGTATTCCTCCGCCATCAGTGCGCACTCGTCTTCAACTTCAGAACGTGTCTTAACCTTTTAAAGCCTAGCGGTAACTTTACGCACCACCAGGTTTAACATTAAAAAATTCTACGTGGTGCCCACATTGCGTTTATGTGTTTTGTACGGATCTCAGAACAAACAGAAACTTTTGCCTTATAAAACATTAAGAGACTGGTTTTTATAACCGAAGTGGAGAGTGTTTACAGCGCGGTACGCACTGAGTCCTTATATAAAACAGATACGCTTCTTCTTTAAAGGGTTAACATGACAAACGGACGCAGCACCAGATATGGCGTTGGATGTGTGAGATAATTCGTGAAGGGCCGGACGGTCCCAGAAGTGTTAGGGGGCTAGGGATGCGAAGTTTAATTAGAACATAAGTCACGTGGTCGTCATGTTTTATTAGATAAATACAGTAGTGTAGATTATCCTGTTGACTCATAGCGTCAGAGGCCAAAATGTTCTGCCCCACTCCTCCTTCTGCGTGCGTTGGAAAGATATGCCGTTTCCTCTCGTTTTATGTCATCTATATTGCGACGTGACCCCAAATGTTTTTTTGTTTTCTGGCAAATTTTTATACGGAGCGTGCCATTGGCTACATTCCGGCGCCGTGTTCTTTAAATTGTCGTCTTTAAGTGATGAACCGATATTGCGTTTGCGAGACTGCGCCACAGACAAAGAATCGCCCACTTCATTGTGCACTTGCTGCCTATCAGACAAGAGAGAGAAAAGTTGTCCCAGTGCGTAATTAAACACCACACAATCAAGTGTACAGGGGGCTGTGATGGTACACAGTTAACACATATTTTAAGGGGCGTTCGCAAAATTTGCGAAAAGCGACTATTAGTTGCATGTCTGTCTGTCTGTCTGTCTGTCTGTCTGTCTGTCTGTCTATCCGTCCGTATGGAACAATTTGGCTCCCACTGGATGGATTTTCATGAAATTTCACACCTGAGTATTTTTTCCAAAAATCTGTGGAGAAAATTGAAGTTTAATTAAAACCTGACAAGAATAACGGGTACTTTACATGAAGACCTGTGTATATTTATGATAATATCTCGCTGAATTCTTCTTAGAATGAGAAATGTTTCAGACGAAAGTTGTAGAGAAAATCAAAACACACATTTTATATTTAACAGCTTTTTTCGAAAATCGTACCGTTTGTGAGATAATGTGGAAAAGTATGGTAGAGCCAGACAGGCCACAGATGACAATATAGTACGGCGCATGCGCTTTGCATGCTGGATAAAGAAGGCTACAGACAGACACTCATAATATGTAATACTTATTGCTTTTTCACAGCAAGATTTGCTACACTGGTGGTCTTTGTTTTAGCCTTAGAAACCTTCTGCTTGTAATGAGTTGCATAGGCTTACCTCTTTAAAACTTTTAAAACGTGACTGGGTATAATTTGATGTTATTTCATTACAAATATGATATATTCCCTTGGTTGATTTCCTGTGTAACGTTAAGGTGTGCTATTTAATTACGAATGTTCATTGACGTAGATGATGTTTATGTAATAATCAGTGTAACTTGTTATTGTATTTGTTAATATTATTTAGTGTAATAAATATTATTGGTATTTAGTGGTGTTTTAATAGTGTTATTAATAGTATTAATAGTTTTAATAGTTCAATAATAGTGTTTTAATAGTATTTAATAGTGTATTTAATATATTATTAGTATTTAATAGAGTATATTTATAGATATTTAGTGTAATATTTATTACACTAAATATTTAGTGTAATAAATATTATTAGTATTAAATAGTGTTTTAATGGTATTAATAGTTTTAATAGTTTAATAACAGTTTTAGTAGTGTTTTAATAGTATTTAATAGTGCATTTAATATATTATTAGTATGTAATAGTGTATATTTCTAGATAGTGTAATATTTGTAGATATTTAGTGTAATATTTATTACACTAAATATTTAGTGTAATATTTATTTAGTGTAATATTTCGTTAATATAATAATAAACCGACTTTCTTCGTTACTACGGAATATCCCGCTTCGACACACATTTTTCATCGTAAAGGCACTGAAATATAACATTTACTTGTCATAGTGAAATGTGGATATAAATCAGAGGCACGACCATTGCGTCCTTCGAGGCCACTACTAGATTTCAGTGTATTACACAATTAAGCAAATTCCGATATCAGAGAAAAATTGAAAGTTACAAATATATTTGCAGAGATTCAAGGATACCAACCGAATTGGAGAAATCGTTAGAAATAATAGAAAGCGACAGACTTCAACACCTGGCATTCGATTACGCGCCATGCAACAGCTACGCTTTGGACAACCAAGATGAGGACAGCCAGAACAGGACGGTCTGAAATTCGTAGACAGGTCTTAAATACTTCACTGTGACTTTGGTGGTGATGATGAGGATGATAACGATGATGATGATGATGATGATGATGATGATGACGATGACGACGACGACGATGATGATAGATTTCTCGTCTTTGAACGTTAAAATCGACATCGCATAAGCGCCACGTCTTGAATTATGTGTCACTCTTCCCCGCAAGCTGCTGCTGTATACAAAACAATAGCTACACCCAAAAGTAGAACAAGAATTCCGTAATTTCTTGGACTGATACGTCACAACCCAAGGGAAGGCAGTAAAACATCATGGATCATGCAAAATTAAGAACTTGATGCGTTTTATTTGCGGTCGGGAAATAGGCAGCTGTGTTTATGAGAACAGCGCCGTGCAGAGGGAACGATGGATGCGGTTTCTTGGTGGTGGTATTTCCCGCTCTTTACGTGCAATCAAACAATGATTATATCGCCAGAATTAGCCTAAGCCTGGAGGCAAGAAGCCGTATGAATCATGTGTGGAAGCAGAGAGAACAACTGTTGTAAAGGCTTAAGCACACAGAGATATGATGTTTCAACCCTTGCTGTTACTAGCGTTTAAAATGAAACTAAGATTAACCTTCGTTGGCAAAACGGGACACCTATATGCCTTTAACTCTTCAAACACGAAACGTAATATGTTTTATATATAAAGGCTAAGTGCGTACCGCACAGTAAACACTCTCCACCTTGGTTATAAAAAACCCGCCAGTTGATGTATAAGGTAAAATTTACAGTTTGTTGTGAGATCCGTACAAAACACATAAATACACTGTGAACACCATGTAGAATTTTTTAATATTAAAGCTGGTGGTACGTAACGGAGGCTTTAAAAGGTTAAATGTGTCCTTTTATGGATGTAAAGGAAAATGCTGTCCCACTCAGTCGCAGGGATGGACATTTAACCCTTTAAAGACGAAGCGTATCTCTTTTATATAAGGACTCAGTGCGTACCGCGCTGCAAACACTCTCCACTTCGGTTATAAAAACCAATCTCTTAATGTTTTATAAGGCAAAAGTTGCTGTTTGTTCTGAGATCCGTACAAAACACATAAACGCAATGTGGGCACCACGTAGAATTTTTTAATGTTAAACCTGGTGGTACGTAAAGTTACCGCTAGGCTTTAAAAGGTTAAAGTGAAGATAACGCCTGCCGACAGCAGCTATATAATTTGCAAAACTTCTTTATGCATACGTGATATAAATTCGGCGTTATGTATATGAGTTATGCTTAAGTTTGTGGCCATGTTGCTTTCGTCACGGACTCAAGGTTGTAACTAGGGCCGGCTTAAGGCTGTCGTTTTCTACACGACTGCATGGGGCTTCACCATTAGCGGGGCCCAAAAAAGGCTGGTTGTATTTCGGATATTTGTGATACATGCATGTCAATTCTTACATTGTTCCATCTGTATTTTCAGTTCAGGGTTACAAGTAGGTAGGGCCTCCCAAATTTAATTTTGCATTTGACCCAGAAATGTCTTAAGCCGGCCCTGATTTTAACCGCAGAGTCTTAAGACCGTGGACTTAATCAAAATTCGTCAACTTCTTGCACGATTAGTGCTGAACCACATAAGGAGTTTGAACTGCCGCGGATTCGAACAGCAGATTTCTCCTCTGGGATTGAAATTCGTAGACAAAACAGCGCGCGCAAATGTGTGTGTGTGTGGGGGGGGGTCGTTAACCTTTTAAAGCCTAGCGGTAACTTTACGTACCACCAGGTTTAACATTAAAAAATTCTACGCGGTGCCCACATTGCGTTTATGTGTTTTGTACGGATCTCAGAACAAACAGCAACTTTTGCCTTATAAAACATTAAGAGATAGGTTTTTATAACCGAAATGGAGAGTGTTTACAGCGCGGTACGCACTGAGTCCTTATATAAAACAGATACGCTTCGTCTTTAAAGGGTTAGTGGGATTGTTCCACTCCTCACAAGCGTGACAGGGGACAATATTGACTCAGCTCACGAATACAGAGACGGACTTTGCCTTTCATTTTGTCCATTGAGCAGACAACAATAAATGCTTTTGTTTCAAATACAATACTTTGACTGGCGACATGTCAACTAACCATAGAGATGCAATCATCTAAAGTACAGTCACTAAAATATGAATGTCGTGCTCTAACATAAAAAAAACTATTTTATACGCTCTGTGTGTTTATGTGTTTTATGTGACTCTCACGATGAGCAGCGCTTATTTCCCTTGGACTACGTTCAACGTTTGGCCTTTGTAATGGAAATGAAATGTGTGCTTTCTGTGAGATATGGTATCACTATCATGTATTATTTGCACGAATTACGGGATTTGAAGAATTAAATTGCAAAATGCATTTGTGAGAAAGACAAGATATTGCCAGTTACGCGGTGACGCGCTTTCACGCCGAAGACGGCAGGCTGCAGCACAAATAGTGAAAAGGATGAAATATGCAATAATGGAACTGAATCGATTTCAGTGGGACACTGCGAAGAATTCTCTGTGCTGTATGTGGTAAAGTGTCATCTCTTATACATGATTCCTACTTTCTGACGTTCTTTACAAAGCAATAAGCAACAATTTTGTGTGGAGTTCTTATCAGTTTCTGATAGACTATCAGGCTGCTATAACTTTTGAATTGTTTAAATCTATATTGTTATCTTTTATCGAATTTATTGAACAGATATGATTTTCCACCGCATTAACTCGCAATAAAATCTGTTTTATTGAGTGTTATAACTGGACCAACACTCCACAAATGTGCTTAATAAACTGCAAAATGAGCCAGTGGGATTTTTTGTGGGTGCAGAGATTTGCAGAATGCCCTTTACAATCTTGTTAGAAGGATGCAGTTATAGATCTGATAATGGAAGAATTTTCTCTGGAAATATGCCGGATGTTATTACCGTGCTAACGTACGAAAGAAGACTCACTCACAGACCTCAGTTTGTAACGTCGCTGTAATCACAAATTCGTTGTTAAAGGCCTAAGTTAAGGACATTCGATATCAAAACATGTTTAAAATACACGACATTTTTTCAGCTATGGCACCTTTGTATTTTGTGTCTAAAATTCTTGGATTAGCCCCGTATTCATATGCCCAAACGCAGAGTGGATCATACGTTGTCAAAACTTGTAGCATGTCCAGTATCTTGTGG
Organism: Coptotermes formosanus; assembly: GCA_013340265.1. Taxonomy (NCBI): domain Eukaryota; kingdom Metazoa; phylum Arthropoda; class Insecta; order Blattodea; family Rhinotermitidae; genus Coptotermes; species Coptotermes formosanus. Next base: position 1,233,308 of record BLKM01000363.1, read on the forward strand.
ACTGTGACTGTTACAGCACTTATGTTGCTGTTATTCCTTCATATTTTGTTATTAAAATTTCTTAGACTTTCACCGGGCCTTGCTGCAAGTTACCTAATAGTATTTGGTTTACAGAAAATATCTCTTTTGTTAAGTTGCGTTGCTTTCCTGTTGTTAGGGGTGACAACGAACAAAAGCAAGATGAGGATAATTATGGAGATGCTGTCAACTATAGACGAGATGCTAATAAGAAAAAAACGAAGAAATGTATATAAGAAAGAATTTTACACTCTCTTGGCCCATATTCTGCTAGTAACCTCAGTGCTGATATACATGTTTTACTCTTATATGGCTGAAGACCGTAGTTTTCACAATGTCTTGTTTTCTGTGTACTACGTGGTGACTTTATTAATTAACAGCGTCGGACTAATCCAGTTGTTGTTTCTACTGCGGATTTTGAAGTTGAGTTTCAAAATAACAGGTGAGGAATTGAAAACGTTGAAAACCAACCCCGTAAAGGCAACTGCGTTCTTTAATTTTACAAATACTCTGGGTGAAAATCCAAGACGTGATAAGCAGCGGTGTGCCATCTTCGCTTTGAGGTCACTTCACTTCAAATTGTACGAGTTGGGACGAACTGTTAATTCAAGCTACGGGCTACTGATGCTTATAGAAACGGTTCATAACTTTGTGTCCGCTGTTAGCCTTGTTGATATCACCATATTTCTATTGGACAGGGAAGAGTATGTGATGACAACTGTGTACTATATGTGCTGGCTTACGTACTACGCCATAAAGACATCTGTTCTTATGTGGACAAGTCACTTGACTTGCAGTGAATCAAGAAAACTTGTAGCAGCCTTGTATAAGTTACTGTTGCGACCGGATTTACATCACTGCTGTGAGAGGCAAATCCGTCTCTTCGTAACTCAAGTGATTAATAACAGACTCCAGTTCACCGCGACTGGAATATTTCCATTGGATTTGCCAACATTACATTCTATTGTTTCAGCCACCACTACGTATATTATAGTTTTTCAGCAACTGAGAACAAGCTAACTTGTATGGTGTGGCATTCGTACTCTGTTCATTACAAAGTGCAGATTGCCTTCACCTAAACGCCAAGAATTCTGGTTCGACTTATGTTTCTTGAACAACAAATTGAATTCAAGATGCCGCCTGATCCATGAAAGCAGAAGAAGGATAAATGGCATTAACAGAGATAAAATGAGAAGTCCATTTTCAGTTTTATGCAGTCGAAATTTGGTCATTTCCTAGTCTCAAATTACGACTGTGCTGTGCACAGTGAAATGGCAAAATGGTAGGTGTGATCGAAACGTCACTTTTAACCTTTTAAAGCCTAGCGGTAACTTTATATACCACCGGGTTTAACATTCAACAATTCTACATGGTGCCCACATTGCGTTTATGTGTTTTGTACGGATCTCAGAACAAACAGCAACTTTTGCCTTATAAAACATTAAGAGACTGGTTTTTATAACCGAAGTGGAGAGTGTTTACAGCGCGGTACGCACTGAGTCCTTATATAAAACAGATACGCTTCGTCTTTAAAGAGTTAATTTTGTGGACATAAGATGAATAAGCCATGTGATTGATATCAGTCTGCAGCTTGGAACAACGATTGTCTGTGGCCTACTTCTCACTTCCAGTCCATCTTCGTGGTGTGGTACACAATTCAGCACTCCAACACTTGCCTTTAAATTTGTATAGTACTTTACACGAAGTATTTTTTAGCTTAAATTCGAATGGCTGGAGAAAAACTGCATATAGAGAAGCTTCACATTTGTGTTCTTCTCAAAATATTCTTAGAGTGATGAACCGAAGAGGGGTAATATGGGCGGGGAAGTAGAACGCATGGGGGATAAAAGAAATGCTTACAAAATAATGTTGGAGAACTTTATGGGAGGGACCTCGTGAGAACTCCACCACGCGCCTGCGCAGATAGACCTCACATTGTGTATGGGGAACATATGACAAACATAGGCTGAGGGTGTTCGAGAATGTGGTGCTGAGGAAGATATTTTGGCGTAAAGAGGCAGAAAGGAACGGAAGAATTGAGTAAATTACGTAATGAGGAGCTTTATGATTCGTAGTCCGCACCAAATATTTTTGGGGTTGTCAAATCAAGGGGGACTGAATGAGCGGGGCATGTGGCACCTATGGGAGAGTAGACAAAGCCACGCCAGGTTTTGGTGGGGAAACTTCAAAGTAAGAAACCACTTGGAAGTCCTAAGTGTAGCTGGGAATATAATATTAAAATACATCGTGAAAGGAGTGGACAGGATTCTTCTGGCAAAGTACTGGGACAAGTGGTGGCCTCTTGTAAACACGACAATGACCCTTCGGGGTCCATAAAATGCGGAGAATTTCTGGACTAGCTGGGTAATTCTTAGCTTCTCAAGAAGGACACTGATCCAGGGGGTTAGTTTTGCTTTTATAAATCTGAGTTCTCGCGGTTCATTGTAAATTTTCTTTGTTGAAACGATTCGTCAGTTTGTCACGGAAAAGATTTCCTGAAATAATTCGAGCCACTTAGCAGTCGCTGCAGAAGCATCTCCCGTCACCTGCACGTGCAGGGTGGTCGATGCCTTTTAGAAGGTCATAACAATCAGCATTTCTAAGTACACTGAGTAATATGCATTGTGCAACACGGAACGATGTATAAACAGTCGGTATAATTCATAGGAATCAAACTGGCACTGCCCAGTGATTTTGTGAAATTGTGTGTTTGCTTTGGCCTTCTGTGTGGTAGGTCTAACGATGTCACGCGCCGAGATTGCGTATGTCGTCCATGATAAATGGATGGATTTGAATATGGCTGTTATTGGAATAGTAGGAAAATTAATAAGAAACGAGAACGAGATTAATAAAAATCGTATTCCCCCCTCCTCTCCTCTTTATCGATTGTGCCCATTGGCGGGGGTACCATGCGAACCGCTCATGGGAGGGCTTTGCATATCCTGCAAAAAAAAAATGTGTAAGCTGCTGCCATGTGTATCTAATGCGTAATATAACTACTGCAGATGAATGTTAATACTGTTGTCACGTACCCTAAAACAGATACCTTGACAAAATGAAATTATTTTTACACTTATTAGTATTATTAAGGCCTAGTGGTGCTGTACGTAGCTATACAACTATGTGGGGGCCGTGCCATAGCTTAAGTGGTCAGTTGCCGACTTATCTCCGCGGAGGACCGGGGTCAATCCCAGGCCAGGCGGTGTGGAATTTGTGGTAGAAAAAGTGGTATCGGGACAGATTTTTCTCCTAGTACTTCGGTTTTCCCATATCAATATAATTCCACCAATGCCCCATACTCATTGATTCATCTGTCACCAACGCTATATGACCTCAGGAATTGACAGTGTCGTTAATTAACAGCAATTTGTAACATGCCTGTACCAGGTGCTGTACCTTTAAGAATAGTAGCTGACCATGTTACCGATTGTGATGTCGGAATATCATAAGGTAGTACTACAAGAGTCAATGGGAGCACTCTTTAACCGCATCTTACTGAAGAGTTTCACAGGCAAACTGTCTGCTGCGATAGATGTCAGCACAGTTGAAAGGCGGTACTCTCGCAACGTAACCTACTTGCACAGATTAATATTGAGTTGCGAATTCCTAGGCTTTTCGAAGCGCTGGTTACTTCCACCCTTGGGGATGAGATTACTACGTTACCGCGAAACGTCGGGAACTAATCGCCTAGTAACACGAGGACTCATTCGTAACATCTTGTTTCCTATCTGAAGCTGTTATCCATGACAAAAACAACGCTAGCAGCAAAAATAATGTAGTTCCGAGGTTGACGGCTGTAGACGGCATGTAGCGTATGAAGTATTCGAGCCGGGTTTGTGTTTGTAATGGGAAAAGTGGACAACTGCCGTCGGCCAATTGTGCCGCCCGTAGTAACCGTGATCAAATGTCAATGACACCCACACGCAAAGTCCAAGTGCCCATGGATGAAGCACGGACAACCCACAGCAATGTTTATGCTCTATGATGTCCAAGTGCTAGTTCGAACAGATGTTGCCTTCAGTGTTGTTAAAAAAACAAAGTGTTACGTAATTGTCTGTAGGGACTGATAGTTGATGTCCTTAAATAATGAAATTAAAATGTTGATGTGCTTGAGTTGTAGCATGCATTTATTCAAGAGAAGTGCATGACAATAGGAACTTGACTTGCTGTGTACAAGTTGAAACGTTTAAACCAATGAAAATTATTTTTGTCGCTGCAGCTCACTGAGCAAGATGGCGTTAGGTGTCGTGTAGGGTGTAACAAATGTCTGCTGTAAGGTTTAGGTGTATATTGCCGTATCGTAATTGTATGTGGTATGTAGAAGTTAGACAGACGGAGTGAAGGTGACACGAATGATCTGATTTTGTGACTGACTGTTGTGTAGGTACCGTAGGATTTCGTGGAAATGAGGTAAGTATGGATGTTTCAGATATTTTTCTTAGCAGTGGTCCTGTGTTGTGAACAACGCCGTTAACTACTCTTGGTTGCGGCTTATTGTGATGCCATTAGGTGATGATACTAAGTCGTTTGTAAGCGTTGTGTGATAATAGTCCTGTTATATACGAGTCGTTTAAGATGGGTATGTATTTTTGAAGACGCGGTTTCAGTTCAGGTTTTTTTCTTTAGCTGTCAAACAATAGGTCAATCAACCTGTGTTGTGAGACAACAGACGATCCGTATTTTAACTGATACAGAGAAGCCGCAGCGAATTGGTGTAATATGTGATGTTTTGTGAGGCTACGTAAATGGAGTTTGCACATACACTTCTTGAAGTATTATGTTATAGATTTGGTCCGTAAATAATTTGAATCTTGACAGTGTATAACTGTCTGTCAAAACACAAGGTAGTTTTTGTGCAAGTTTTAACACATTCGGTATGGCAGAAACTAGACATTTATCTGAGAAATGTGAAAACATAACATATGTACAAATAACTTCGTCCAAATAGCTTAGAACATTTTGTCATATGGTTTGAATATTACACATTGGCACTTATTTACATGGCATCTTTCATGTGGTTAAGGCTTGTAGTTTTTACAGAGCTATATTTTTTTAAACCTGTATGCATTGCATTCCAAAGCTAGTGTCATATCATGGGAATATATAACTGTGGAAGTATGTAATAGTATTTACAAGGCTTTGTGAACTTACAGTGCAAGACACTTTAGTATTATAGGAGATATAATGTTATCCTGTATAGTACTGTAGTACAGGAAATATTTGTGTTGTGTGTTAGTTTACATCATATGTTACTGATGTATGAATTGATCAGTTAATCAGTAAATTAATTGGTTATGAACTTGAACCTTTTTAGAAAACATAATGATGTATGTTTGTGTGAATAGTAAGTGTTTAATAACATATTTTAAATTATAAATATGTCTGACATAATTGTCTGAATTCTTGTCTGAGAGAAAATTTGTGATAAATTGCCTTTGATGTTGATACACACTCAGACTCAGCTCAGCACAGAGACTGAATGGACATACAAAATAATTGAAACTAACAATTTAGGCATAAACAGTGTCGAAGAGAAGTACAAAGCTTTTTGTTGATTATGCTTCTGTTATTATGCTCTCTGACAAGGCAGAGCTTATGAACTTTTTTTTTTGCAGCAGTATGTAATCAGAAGTGCTCATTTTTGTATTAGCTTATGTACTCTGGGGGCAGATTTTGTATAGGGATTACGTGGGTAATCATTTCTTGGTCACTTGTAAGTCACACTGTTGGGTAATGGACATTGCAGTCTCACACGTTTTTGTACGTGTATATGCTTTGTCTGTTGGTGAACTATGGAGGGGAATTTCTTGAATAACTGAGCAACTGTTATCTCCTCAAGACGGGCTCTGTTCTGTTTACTTTTACTGCATAATCTTATCAATGCACAGCGTTGACTTGTACTGCACAATCTTAACAATTGACAGTATTGTTAAGGAACATGCTTATACTGTTGAGTTAGTATCAGGCTGATCTACCCTGTACAAGGAAATAATAATATTTTTATGAGTTAATAAACACTAACTAATGCACAATATTGGAACAGTTTATATAAAAATCTGTACAAACCCCTACATATGTTTCGATGAGAAAATCATCAGAATCAGGGGGTCATTCATTGGTGTATAAGTCCACGTGGACTTCCATATGTTAAAATCACACACTGAAAGTTAAACGCACATGATCTTGACACCATGCACTGTTCATGATGAAAATGCATGGTGTGAATAATATAAAATTTTAAAGTACTTTGGAAGTAATGAATATGAAATGAGGTTTGAGATGTTTGCAGTGTTGGAAATCATGTTTTTGGTGGAAGGTTATGTCACCATATCAGCGTTTTGGAGAAATCTGCTGCTCCCATCCTCAGGGTAGAAGTGTTTATTCTGAAGAGGAGGTTGATACGTGCCTGTTAAGTTTATTGCACATGATGTTTTTTACTTCTCCTCAGGTTTTCCCTTGCAATGTCGTAGCTTGAATTTTATCTGGGAAATTTTGTGCACTCATATATTTGGAAAATTTATACAGTAGATAAGCTCTTTATTGAAATTGGTTGACCTGATGGAATGTTGAATGAAAGTGCTGTTGAATATTCCATATATGAGCCCACATTAGTTTCATGAAAATAAAAAGCTTGTTTTTGTACTTTTGGTATTTCAGTGTTAAATTTATCTTGTACATATTTCTAAGCATCAGTGAGTAATGTTGCCAGTTTATTAGTTTATTTGTTTTTCTGGAAAATCCTCTAAATGGTAAACAGTCTTGTACTGTAAAAATAAGAGTAAAATAAAACACTGTCAGACAGAACACAATTCTGTATTGCATAAAAGGTATATTACATGTGCGACATGTTTCCATTCACATTTGAACCATCATCAGGCATGGTATACAAGATAATAAAATACAACATCATGGGTAGTGTATAAAGATATAGTGAGATCTCACTGTTCCCATTCTGTAAGCCTATAGAATAAAACCAGATGTAATGATAAACAATTAAAACTGCTTGTGTAGTCACCTTCAGTTCTATTGTTGTGTCCCAAAGTAGGTTTTTTGTTAAAATCCAAAACTTAAAATTTTTAGGCTGACTCAGTTCTTAGTTTTCATACGAGCTGTATTAGATGACTTAACGAAGAAACTCCTTTATATCACATGACCCTGTATGAAATATGCACATAAGCAGAATTTGTTCTCCCAGTGGAGCCATGTTATGTATTTTATGTGTGCTACGCTAACATCTCTACTGTTTTTTATACTGTATATCACACTCTGTTCTGTTGTTTGTGGTCACGTGATATATCCAGCTCTGCAGGTAACTGCTTGTTGTTTCCTGTGTTTCTCTCCATATTATAAAAAGGTAAATTTCTTTCTTACTTTGTAATTATCAAAATTTGAGGTATGTAATGGGTTGAGAATGCTGGTGTGTTCAATACAGGAGCAGCTTTATGCTGATTTTATCTCTTGTTGTTCTAAACTGTACAAGGTGTAACATTTTGGGAAATCACAGAACCACAAATATGTGAACAAGTGGGGGGGCCGGCCCCACTTGAAATCAGTGCCTGTGGGTTGAAGTGTTGATTGCTTGCAGTTCAACGTGTGGATCTGCAGATCAGCTTGCGAATCAGGAAGTGCGCAAAAGGTAGGGCATCCTGCCTTTGGTTTGGGTGTGAATATCATTTATGTTATTATTTTATTTTATATATATGAATATATTGTTGTTATATGGAAATTTCACTCTGTTGATTTTGCTTCTTCGTTTTTGGTGTTATGTACAGTTAGCACGTGAATGAAGCATGGATGAGATGTGTCCGAAAGGAGCAGTACTTAGTTGTTAGTTTGTGTTACTGTGGTACGAAAGTACAAGTGACTGGAGAACAGGTTTGCAATTCTTTTGGCCGCCATTTTATTTTTTGTGGAAGCACAGGGTAGTTTCAAACATTTAGGTAAAAAACACGCTCTGATACCGAGAACTTTATGTTGCCTTCGATGTTTACAACGCATGTGGGTAGTAGATATTACACATGAGACCTCCCCATAGTCACCTTTGACATTTAAGCATTTTTCTCGCTGTAGCACCAAGGCGGGTATCGCAGCGTAGGAGAAATCGTCAAGTGTCTGTAGCCAGGAGGTGATAGGTTCCTTCATGTCGACGTCTGTTGTAAATCGCTTTCGAGCCAGGTACTTCTTCAGGAGTCCAAGAGGTGGAAATCTCAGGGTGTAAGATCGGGGCAGTAGGTTGGTCCATAAACACTCAGTCGTAGCACCGAAACCAGGCCATCTCTTTAGACACCTTAAGCAGCACCTGGCTGGCAAGCAATTTGCAACGGACGTCGATATGAAGCAAGCTGTCACCTACTGGTTACAGACAATTGACATCGATTTATTCTACACTGGGAATTAATCCTTGGTACCACAGTTGGGACATGGTTAAATTGTCAGTGGTTGACTGCGTGGAGGTCTGACGCGTACCATCTGCTGCCCATGTGCAGTGTATACATCTAACTCTGAACAAACTTCTTGGCGTCAGTGTGTTGGTTGTTTTTTTTTTTAACTTCTTGTACACGAATTTGCTGCTGGGTAATGCAATATCGTGAATATCCGTGGTCCACGCGTGTAAGCTCGCGGGCAACGCATGGTACAGGTTGATCACCCCTTATCCGAAATGCTTGGGACCAGAAGTGTCTCGGATTTAGGATTTTTTTTTTCGGATTTCGGACTACGTGCATATTGTAATGAGATAGCTTGGGGATGGGAACCAAGTCTAAATGCGAAATCCATTTATGTTTCATATACAGGTTATGTATATATATAGGTTTTATTTAAGGCATAAAAACAAAATGAGCATTGCATTGAATTACAACCTCAAACTGAGCGTTAAATTTATTTACAAATATTTACATCTGTACAGCATTGTGTTCATGTCGGCGCGCAAAAAGTTTCGCATTTTGGAGGTTTTCGAATTTCAGGTAAGGGATATTCGACCTGTAGTTCCATGTTGTAAGACGGTGACGCTGTTAGTGAATATGTGTGGTGAAGTATATGCACGGCACTGGAATTTCCGAACCTGTCATGCGTGTCATACCTTCTCCGACATGCCTGTGTTTCAGAACTGATGTTTTTTGTTTTATGGTCGTGGCCCAAAAAAAATCGCCGTCGTCGCCCACAGGCCTACAGTTGCAACACATTTTATGGACGTTTCGTATCGCCATATGTTTGAATGTATGTTTCAACAATAAACGTAACGTCGTATTCAATGGCGAGAAGGGAACGAATGATGAAAATTCCGGGTGCTAATGAAAATCGTTACTTTAATTACGTTGAGAATTGAATCTGTATTTCGTACACTTTGTTTTACTTCATGGAAATGATTGCATTCCAAACGAAAACTCAAAAGCGCAAGTGTGACATATAATAGAAATGTATTTTGTATTACACAGAACAGATTAAACGAAGTGAAATGACGTAAGTGGAATTGCTGAGGGTATGTCTGTGTTCTTTTTGTTGCGAAATTTCGGATTGCGTGTTTGTTGAGTCATGATATTTTAGCTACTGCTGAATCAGTTAAACGTAGACGTGAATGGAGGAAAGTTAGTTGAATGGTTGGTTAAGCGAAGGTTAGTGAGAAGGTCGCGAATGATGCTGCATTTGCTGTAAACTGGTTTGGTTTCACTGGTACTGGAAAAAAAAGATAACATTAATCAAATGTGTTCTGAAGGAATGTGAGGAAGACAAAGATGTAGAGCGCGTCGCATAAAAATGGTTAAAATGCAGGTGAAAACCTGTTCACTTGCCCTTTGTTGTTTGTAAGTATCAACAGCGGTTTCTTATAGAGGTCGGACTGTCGTATTGATACCAGGGCTGCGGAGTCGGAAGGAACTTGTAGGTTGGGTCGGAGTCGGTAAAAATGTACCGACTCCGACCTCAGTCTAAAATCTTAACTAGATACTCCAACTCCAGAGCCCTGATAGCTACAGTAACCATTAGACTTATACTTAAATATAGGTTATAAGTCCAAAAAGTAGCCTGATGATTCACGTGGTGGTGATGAAATGTCTTATAGGTTTACCGTTATTAATACATATTGAACTTTTATGGGGGAGTCGGAGTCGGAGTTTTAAAAATCGAGGAATCGGAGTCGGAGCTTTTGTGTACTGACTCCACAGCCCTGATTGATACATAACTTAACCAACTGTCGAATAGAGAGCAGCCTTAATTTTGTCTACAGGAAAAAGTAGCCCCAGTACGCGCCATGAAGGGGGAATAGAGGTGTAAGCTCTATTCATTTTTAATCTCTGCACTAGGTGGACGTTAGGACTGAACATTACTACCCAGCCACCTTACCCCTGGGGGGGGGGGGGGGGAGGAAGCTGGGTGCATCCCAGAGCCGGTGTGGACGTTTTAGAGAAAGACAAATCTGTTGCCCTTATCGGGGTTCCAACGCCGACTACTCAAGCCCCGTAGCCTATTCCGACTACGCTACCCCGACGTACTGTTTTTTTTTTTTGCGTTAAAGTAGTGCGCGTGTTACACAGAAATTGTGTAAAACCATCTGAAGACGAAATTTTGTTGAGGCCGCAAATGATTCCTTTGTTGTGCGGTGTTTGGGTTTACCTACCCGACGATTTTGATCTGAAAATAGTAAGGGCCTTGGGAAGAGCAGAGCACACGCGAGCAACAAGACAGTGCAAATGCACCACATGCGCCCTGGCTGACGGAAATTGTCTTAGATCGTGGGTTCTAATTAAAAAAAATCAGTGTGGTTTTAAGTGACAGATTTTTAAATTTCGGTCCCTCTTCTATAGGTAGTACCATACAGTGACCCCTATATTATGTATACCAGCGGTGCGTCGACTTATTATATCCGCGACCCGACGTTGTTTTACTGGTTTCTGTTACGGTGAAACCTGCATATAAGGAAACCGCAAGGGACGGAAATTGTTTTCCGTTTCTGGAAGGTTCCGGTTAACACATGGTTACTGTCATATGCCATCATTTCTAGAACATGTTTGACGAAAAGAACACATGTAGAATATTGCGTGCTGAATTTTTAAACTTCCCCTTTCGGTAGAATACAGTTTGGAAATGTGTATGGTATTTAGGATCTGCCACACGTTGTCCGCGACGCCAGGGTTACCTCCCACTGATTGGGTCAGTCAGGTCACATTTGGTGTGATTTAAGTAAAAGGTGTTCGCATTTATGCAAGGGGTCCGCATGTGTTCTAAACATCTAGGAGTCACCTCAAAATTCTAGGCACCAGAAGAGTTGACATGAAGCAAGTTCTATGCTGAGGACCCACAAATTTGAGGCGACGTCATATAAAATGTAGTCGCCACGCAACCTGGCGAATGGTATTTATTCATCACCGATCTGTACTTCGTATTTTCGAAAGGAACTGGGAAGCCCTTATGTGGTGTGACTTAAAAGAAAGAGCGTTTAACCCTTTAAAGCCTAGCGGTAACTTTACATACGACCAGGTTTAACATTAAAAAATTCTACGTGGTGCCCACATTGCGTTTATGTGTTTTGTACGGATCTCAGAACAAACAGCAACTTTTGCCTTATAAAACATTAAGAGATTGGTTTTTATAACCGACGTGGAGAGTGTTTACAGCGCGGTACGCGCTGAGTCCTTATATAAAACAGATAGGCTTCGTCTTTAACCTTTTAAAGCCTAGCGGTAACTTTACATACCACCAGGTTTAACATTAAAAAATTCCACGTGGTGCCCACATTGCGTTTATGTGTTTTGTACGGATCTCAGAACAAACAGCAACTTTTGCCGTATAAAACATTAAGAGAGTGGTTTTTATAACCGACGTGGAGAGTGTTTACAGCGCGGTACGCGCTGAGTCCTTATATAAAACGGATACGCGTCGTGTTTAAAGGGTTAAAGTTGCACTTCATGTATTCGAAAGGCAATAAAAAATCCATTGTGAGACCTTACTTCATGTGACCCCAAATGCACGGAAAATTGATTACCGAATGGCGGGGCCGCGTAGGTAATGCTGCAGCATCGGATGCGGGAGATCCACGGTTCAAATCTCGTGCCGGAGACCATATATTCTGACAGAGAGTTGTGAAGTTGCCAGCAGTCGTAGACATTAGCATCATCTTCTGTCTGTGGGCCGTACGTGACGTTCTATACGAGTCACGTGGATGCTGGCATAAAGTGCTATTGTAATGCGGGCACATCTGTATATAATACAGTCGAACTCGGTTATAACGTCATGAAAGGGACTGAATATTTTGTGTCGTTATAAACGAGCGTTTTTATAACTGAGGAGTAATGCTGTGGTTAACGGGGAAGAATTAATTGGTACCACAGAATATCTGACGTTATAGACGAGGTATCGCATAAACCGATATCGTTATAACCGGGTTAAACTGTAATATCCTGTCCGCTGTGTATCTTTCCTTGACCAGTCATACCTGAATTTATAAACACAACAGAACTTCAGGCTTTAAAAAACGTGAAGTTTACCCTGTTCACACTGTCAAGGCGTATAAGGGGAGTAAAGGTGTGGCTCCGGTCATCCCTAACCTCGGCATTAGATGGAGGTGAGTTGTCACCTTCACACCTAGGCCGCTTTACCTCCACGAATAAACCCCGTAACCATTGAATGGGAAGCTTAGTGGGCCCAGAGACGGTATGGATGTTTTGAAGAAGAGAAAAAGCTCTTGCCACTGCCGGGATTCGAACCCAGGACCGCCCAGCCCGTAGCCCTGTAACATTTTAGGTTTTGCATTTGGAGTCCTGCTGTTATTCTGTGCAGGCGAGAGTTGGCGTGATTCAGGGAAACGAATTGCCTGCCTTGTAGTAGCATCAGGATGTCCGACGTTAAAAGCTTCCGTGTTTACGTCATTACCTCGTCGTTGTTAAATCTCTTGCTTGCTGTAAAAATGTCCGCTATGAGAATTATGCCACCATATAACACAGTTACTTAGTTAAAAATTAGAAGGTTTGGCCTAAAGAAAGGTGTACAGCTGATTCCGGTGGCAGTGCAGGGGGTGGCCTGTACGGTCCAAATCCGAATTCGAATCGTGCTCATGAAATAGATCCCCCCGCCGCGTGAAACAGCTTCTTGTTTTGACGGCCGTTAGCACTAATGGTGTCGGCCTTCGGTTAGATCAGGCGTGTCAAACTCGTTGGTGCGTGTCCGCAGTGAACTGAGATGCGCGAGACAGGACCTCGTGTTTTAAGGAATGGGTATGGATTGACGCTGTCTGAAAATAGGGTATTCAGACCATAAGAGAGGAGTGACAGAAGGTTGGAGAACACTGCATAATATTGGGATCTTACTTTGTATTATTTAGCCGATCCCAGTGGCCGCGCGGTCTAAGGCGTAGTTCTGCGGCCGAGTGCTTACTGGGATCGTGGGTTCGAATCCCACCGGGGGCATGGATGTTTGTCTGTTGTGAGTGTTTGTGTTGTGAGATAGAGGTCTCTGCGAGGGGCCGATCCCTCGTCCAGAGGAGTCCTACCGACCGTGGTGTGTGTCTGAGTGTGATCAAGTGAAAATGACAAAAACCGTCTACACCTGCTGTAAACAAGTAGGTAGAAGAGGGAAGGACTACGGAACGAAACGACTTTGTGTTATTTCACCAGACATTATATTAACCCTTTAAAGACGAAGCGTATCTGATTTTTATAAGGACTCAGTGCGTACCACGCTGTAAACACTCTCCACTTCGGTTATAAAAACCAGTCTGTTAATGTTTTATAAGGCAAAAGTTGCTGTTTGTTCTGAGATCCGTACAAAACACATAAACGCAGTGTGGGCACCATGTAGAATTTTTTAATGTTAACCTTTTAAAGCCTAGCGGTAACTTTACGTACCACCAAGTTTAACATTAAAAAATTCTACGTGGTGCCCAGATTGCGTTTATGTGTTTTGTACGGGTCTCAGAACAAACAGCAACTTTTGCCTTATAAAACATTAAGAGATTGGTTTTTATAACCGACGTGGAGAGTGTTTACAGCGCGGTACGCACTGAGTCCTTATATAAAACATACGCTTCGTCTTTAAAGGGTTAAACCGGGTGGTACGTAAAGTTACCGCTAGGCTTTAAAAGGTTAAGAACAGAACTAAGTAAATAAAATGATTGGAGGATGAAGTGGGCAGGGCATGCATCACGTATGGGGAAGCAAGAAGTGCGTGACTAAAGTTTAGTCGGAAACCCAGAACTGAATGGTGCTTAGGAGATTTGGTGCTGGAAGGACAGTGTTAAAGAAATGGGGTAAAGGTAGAGATGAAGCTAACCTTAGAACACACCACCGCCGTTTTACCCCTGGGAAAGAGACGCATTACCCACTGTACAGGAGGCGGGGTGGGCTTCAGGGCCGGCCTGGACGGGTGTGAAAAATCTCGCCCGCACTGGGATTCGATCCGCGGACCGTCCAGCCCGCAGCGAGTCGTTATACCGATTACGCTGTCCCAAGGAAATGGGGGTATGGGTGCTAAGTGAGTTGTACTGACCCAGGATTGGGCCCATTACCTTGCTTCCAAGAGCGTGGTAATGAACCTTCGGCTGCCATAATAGGGATGAAATTCCTTGACCAGCTGAGCTACCATAATATTATCAAGAATGCTTTTGCTCCATGACTTCAGCTGCCGTAGTCAGTCATAAAAAGACACGTATTGTGGCGTGGCTGGTTTCGTATAGTGTCGTATAAAGCGTTGTCCACACCTACGTACATTGTACGCGGACACGTGTCCACGTACAACGTTTGGGAATGTCTGCGGACTGTCCTCATACCGTACGCAGGCAAACTATTGTACGCGGACAGTGTCTGTTGTCTCCCGGCTAGGATAGAAAACAACAGACAAAGTCTGCAGATCTGGACGTGTCCGCGTACACGTACGTCTTTTAATCCTTTAAAGACGAAGCGTATCTGTTTTATATAAGAACTCAGTGCGTACCGCGCTGTAAACACTCTCCACTTCGGTTATAAAAACCAGTCTCTTAATGTTTTATAAGGCAAAAGTTGCTGTTTGTTCTGAGATCCGTACAAAACACATAAACGCAATGTGGGCACCACGTAGAATTTTTTAATGTTAAACCTGGTGGTACGTAAAGTTACCGCTAGGCTTTAAAAGATTAATGTGTCAGTTTACTCGTAGAATTTGAGCCGTTCGGATGTGGTCGAACGAAAGAGTTGTTACTTTTATTGAGGATTTAGAGTCTAATGCACGTTTATGGGATGTGCATTGTGCTGACTACAAAAACCGTAATAAAAAAGGTGATACGATTATTTTCTTGCAAAAAAATATGAAATCAGCGCTATCGAAGTTGAGAAAAAATCGCCAGTGTCAAAGGTCAGTTCCGGAGAGAGCATAAAAAAGTCATAGCATCCAAGAAGACTGGATCTTCACCGATACTTCGTAACTTTCCTTTGTAGCAAAATCTCAAAGTTACCTTTCGTCATCCTGACGAAATTCCTGAATCCTGAACCATCATGTACATGTAATTCGCGAAGAAGGGTGTATCCATGGTGAACTACTACGTACATCGTTGAACAAGCGCCGCGTCCCAAAAAGTTTCGCGTAATTTGGCCGTTTCTTTCTTCTCATTACAGATATATATCCCGCACACATGCTAGCTGAAGGTTCACTCGACGACATGGTTTGATTGACTGGACATGCTAAGTTAGGTGTGGACACAAAACATTGTATGCGTTCTGTCCGCGTACACTATCTGCCGACGGTGTACGTGCACTGTCCGTGGACATTGTACGTAGGTGTGGACTAGGCTTAAGACGTCACTTGAGGGTTACTCCCTTGAAGATTAAACTCTTCTGGTATGTGGCGCGGTGTTACGTTGTCGATAGCTACCGACGTTTCGGAAGAACGTAATGTCTTCATTTTCAGGGTCAAGCAGTCCACTCGTCTTAGTCCGTTTGATCCTGGAAATGACACCACAATCTTTCTTACGAAACGTCACGATTAATTTACCAGTCGACACAACGTAACATCTCAGAAGACGTGAATCTTAAAGCAACACCCTAGTTTCTAAATTTTCGTGGAAAGGCTGATGAAAGCGAAGAAGGAAAGTTGTGATACGGTTATTCAAAGAAACATAAAATCAAGAAAACACTCAGTTCAGTAGTTTCGCGCCACGCTGTCAATAGATGTCATTACTGCCGCATAACATTCCAGGGGCGCCGGTTTCGAATCTTGCTTTGAGGTCCCTCTTAACCTTTTAAAGCCTAGCGGTAACTTTACATACGTCCAGTTTTAACATTAAAAAATTCTACGTGGTGCCCGCATTGCGTTTATGTGTTTTGTACGGATCTCAGAACAAACAGCAACTTCTGCCTTATAAAACATTAAGAGACTGGTTTTTATAACCGAAGTGGAGAGTGTTTACAGCGCGGTACGCTCTGAGTCCTTATATAAAACAAATACGCTTCGTCTTTAAAGGGTTAGCGGTTTTTCCTGGAGGCCTGCTAGGCGAACGACTGGTGTGTTATGCTCCCTCTCGCGTACTTCGGAAGGACAACTTGCTGACTGCTAGCTTTGTCATTTTGTGAGGATTAAGCAATTGTAATGCAGCAGTGATCTCTCTCTGACGAGACATGCGCAAAACGTTTGCTCCAGTAATGTTCTTTAGCCTCGTAACGCTTCAAAGCCCAATGGTCACTTTATGTACCACCAGGTTTAGCACCCACAAATTCTACGTTCTGCCCACACAGTGTGATTTGTATATATCTCAGAAAAAACAGCGATTATTTCCGTATACAGCATTAACTGATCGGTTTTTATAATCGAGATGGAGTGTGTTTACTGCACGGTACGAACTGAAAAATATAATTGAGGCCGACGTCGTCTCTAAAGGATTAAGAAATGAAAGTAGTCAAAACGATCATTTATAATCGTATTTTAATTTGCGAAATTTACGGTTCACACGACAGTGACTTAGAAGTTTACCTTTTTCTGGTAGGTGACGCCGTGTAGCCTGTACAAAGGAACGTATTTTTCCCGCCCTCAGCATGCCGCTGAAACAAATTTAATCGTCTTTTAATTCTATGACATAACTAACAGTATGTTGAAAGGACAGAACTCAGTGTCAGAGGAAGTGATAATGTTGTGATATGCCATTTCCTGAAGTGGAAGTTTTAAGTGGCAGTCGGGGAGTGGCTGGACGTGTTATCACTCGGATCAGCAAGGAGAAAGTTTGCATTGGGAGTGATAAGAATACACGTTTTACATTAGACAGCAATAGCTTTGGGGAGTTTCAGTGACACCTGGTGATGTGTCATTCTTCCACCAAAGCCTTGTAGTACCTGGGGTTTCCATATGACTCGCAGCCCCAGTTCCTGCTGCAGGTCAGTGTTGTTGCTAACATGGAGCAGAAGTGTGAAAATGTGGACTGGAACATCAGGGAAGATTGGAAGGAATACTGGACATGGTAGGTGAATGGGCTGTGGAGTGAAGTAAGAACCGGTATGTTCTGTGCTGTGTAGCCATGGTAGCGTTTCTGTGTTGTCTGTGCACACATACACTTGATGTGTAGTGTGGCAGTCATTTTTTCTTGTTTCATTACTGAGGTTATTAACCTTTTAAAGCCTAGTGGTAACTTTACATACCACCAGGTTTAACATTAAAAAATTCTACATGGTGCCCACATTGCGTTTATGTGTTTTGTACGGATCTCAGAACAAACAGCAACTTTTGCCTTATAAAACATTAAGAGACTGGTTTTTATAACCGAAGTGGAGAGTGTTTACAGCGCGGTACGCACTGAGTCAGTATATAAAATAGATGTGCTTCGTCTTTAAAGGGTTTAGAAGGGTCTGATGAAATGTGTTGGGCAATGTTAGTAGAGTCCGTTGTTGCCACAGCATGGCACGTCATCAAGTTGTGGATCGACAAACTGGCCTCACGATTTGGAGAACAGCTGTGATTTCATTGGATAAGCAGTTGTGGACATTTGACAGTTTTTGGTCTTCCAGCTTGGGGATTTGTAAAGGCTGAGAAAACACCATAAAAACCACCATGTTATTAAATGTTATGCTGTAACGTGTTAATAAAAGGTGGGCTGTTGTGAACACCAAAATGAACCTGTGTGTTCCATAAAATACAGGGAGTTTGTGATAATATGAGCAACGATTAGCTTATCAAGAAGGACACTTTTCCTTGAAGTTGGTTGTTTAATTCACTGGTTAATTCATTGTGGTGGGAACATGCACTGGAAGTTATAAGGAAAATTTATTTTGGCCCATATTGAGCCACAGTGTTCCGTACAGTACGAGAAACTGCAGTTAAACCATATCACATTTTTCAAAAGTAACTCATTCTTTCTTTGAGTTGTGTTATTTAACTATGATGCCAGTTGCTAAGATTATATAGTGTCAGTGATAGATGAATGTGTATGGAGCACTGGTGGGATGGTACTGGCAGGGGAAACTTGAAGTACTGGTAGAAAAACCTGTCCCAGTGACACTTTGTCCATCACAAATCCCACATGTACTGGCCTGGAATTGAACCAAGACCTCTTTGGTGTCATTAAGTTTAGAGAAAATCAGGGTATGATATAAAAGATAAGGTTTGGTTAAGTTTTATAATTTTTATTTTACCTATTGTATGGCACGTTCATGGTTAGTATGACAAGATGAAGAATTATCTGTGGGAAATAATAACACCAACTAATGCACCAAAAATTATATATATTTTTTGGTACATTAGTTGGTGTTATTATTTCGTATAATACAGTGCACGGACATGGTACATATTAAATTATCTGTGCTTTGGATTATATCTTTTCTGTTGATTAGCCATGTGTGCATTAGAGTGTGCAAAGTCTTGTTTTATCTTTGTCAACATTTGGTTAATATATGTTGTAAACAGATATGAAGACAAATGGAGGGTGTGAAATTACAAAATATGCATCTGATATAATCATTGTAAGTGCACTCCTTTTGGGGTTGTGTCTTTCCCTTCTTGTTCAATAGCTGCTGTTTCAATATTTCTCCGGTTTCTGTTTTGGTCCAAAGTAATAAATTTCATTTGCATGACTAACGTTCTCATGATGCTTCATATTAATTTAGCTACACTTGATTATAGCGAATGAGGTACTACATGTCCCATGTTGTTACTGTGTCCTGTCCCTGGAAGTTCATGATGCTATGTTCATGGGTAATCTTTTTGCAAAAGATATCTTGACTGTTATGGACAACTGTCTTACCCTGCAGATAATACACAGTGGTGCTAAAGTAGTAGTCCTGCTTAAGACTGCTTCCATATAAATGTATTTATTGTTCTATTAAAAATTGTTCAGATTGGTCACCACTAGAGTGGGTACACAGTTTATGTACCTCAACAACCTGTGAAAAATCACCTTCTGTAGCGTTTAACATCCTGTGTAACATTGGACTGCATAATCATAAAATTATTACAATATGTAAATAGAAATTTAAGTATATAAATATGGCTGAGTTTAAGGAATATTTGGGTGGAAAATTAGCACCTCTGCCAGTTAATTTGTGAAAAGAAATTAGTTGAAATTTAGAAAAAATGAATAGTGGAAGTGTTTTGAAAAGTGTAGTGAAATACAGCCTAAAAACCAATGCAGATTTAGGACAGCTGAGCATGAACTGGTGAGAAGTCAGAACAGCCTTAGGAACTGATCTTGAGTGACAGAGTTTGAGAACAACTGGGAATGTTGTCAGGAATCAGTACACAGAGATAACTCCTGTGACTTGTTCCTTGAAGAAGTGTAAAATCAGCATATCTTGTAGTTTATCATGCGTCTCTAAGTGGACATGCAAGCAAGTGCATCGCCAGATGTCTTCCTGAATTAAGAAAATCATGCTCTAGTGCACTGTTGGTTTGGTACAGTAGTCTCAAGGTAAAAACATGGATTTCAGGTTCGTTAGAAACTTGCAGGAGAAGTAAATGTTTATCCTTACAGTTAATTATTTGAAAGTTTCCACATTCTCTCAAAGTATACATACTAAAAATGTATACACATTGCTTTCGATTGTGCATGCTTTTATGTGCAGATATTTCATGAAACTTGCATTATTGCTGCACGTATATACATAACGTGCTGTATTTTATAGAATGTGCAGCTGGTTTGTATCCTTTGTTTGTGTGGATGCCTAATTATGTTCTGCATGAATCTGTGCAAGTGTTGTGGACTTGCGCATGTTAAGGATGCACATGAACATGAATATGAAAAATTGACTTGCCTTCTTTTGATATGCACTAAAGATGAGTTACCATTTTATAGTTTGATGTGGTGAGTCTTTGGGTTCAGTCAAAGTCATTGTTGAAGTAGATCAGTAATATAAACTGTCATCTCTTTAATTGCTCCCAAGCAAAGTTTTATATATATCTGCAGTAACTTGGACATAATTTTTGTTGGACAATGGAAAGGAAAGGAAAGGAAAGGTAGGTGAAATATGTTTTCATTCATATTATTTGTTTAGTGCACATTGAGAAATCACGTTTGTGCAAGGAAAGGGCTAATTAAAAATCCATGAAACTGTTTAATAGAAAACTGAAACACAACTATTAACAAGAACTTTGACTGTCATATCGCATTGAGACAGTAAAGTTTGATTTTGCTGATGTTATTGAATGATCATTATCTGTGGAGTAATACATGCTAAATATATTAGACAAACTAGTGATTTCAGAACTGCTGAACCAGTATAAAGGTTTCATGCTTTCACATACAGATGTAAGAGAGCAGTTTTGTAGCACGTCAAGCAGTGTGAGATGCTGCTTATCTTTTTGGGGATGGTGTCACATAATCTGCACAGCCTAAAAAATGAAGGTGAATTATTCAAGAATGTCATTAGCGGTGGGCAACTAATACTGTCACGTATCAGTGTAAAGTTGCAGTCACCAAATTGAAAATTATTGTATGTTACATGTATTGCTTTCTTGTGTGGAACGGTCATGCACTAGTAATGCTTTGATTGTTGGAGTAACGTGTAATTTGGCTTTTTGAGATGGTAAGTGCTGAAGATGAGGCAGTCATCTCTGTCGGTGGCCAGGGATTCAGTGATGTATGCTTGTGATGTGCTTTGGTATCAGTCATAATGAGACCTATTCTGCTGGTGGAATGAAATGGACCAGAACACTATCCTGAAGTTTACTCACTGCCTGCCATTCATAATTATTAATTACCTGGAATCATTTACTGACAGTGTGATTGGAGCTGTTTAGAAGATTAGTAATAGTATGTGTATGTCCCAGTGTAAAAAGCCTTCATCTGCTGTGACATCTTGTGCAAGCTGTGGTGCTGAGGTCAGTGATAAAACATATGCTGTGTAGATAACACCTGTTATAGATCTCGGATGAAACAATTTAATGTTAAAATTAATAACATAATGCTGGTCAGCATTGATGTATCATGTGTAACTTACTGTGTTGTTCTAGTGAGCAGAGCATTGCATCGGCGCGGGCGTCGGTGATGGTATATGATGATGTCAACAAAAAATGGATTCCAAGTGGCACTTCGTCAGGGTTATCCAAAGTTCATATCTACCAGCACCAAGTAAACAACACCTTCAGGGTAGTGGGGCGCAAACTGCAGGATCATGAGGTGCAGTACATTTCAGAAATGTCACATACTGTTATCACTGCCATTATTAAAAGACAATAATTCAGTGTTGTGTAGTTGTTAGCACTCCTGCTTGTTAGTCGGGTGGTACTCAGTCAAAGTACCCAGCCTGACTATAGTTATTATCACCGATGTTCTAGTTTTTCTCAGCTCTCATTAGGAACATCATGGGATAGTACTTTAAAATAAATTGTGGTTGCTTCTGCCAGTGTCCTTCCCAGTTTAGCATTACAGGCCTCTTGCTGTTGGACATTTGTAACATGCAAGTGTGGAAAAAGTAGGAAATACGAGGTATTACACCCCAGAGAACACGTGCAGTAGATTCAAAAACTGCTGGCATTTTTAAGTTTGAGAATATTGCAATGAAATTGTTAATGAAACTGCTATATAACTTGCAAGTATGAAACATGTCTTACTCCACTGGCCACAACTATCAGGATCTCTTGTTGCATGTGGCAGTCCAGAGTGGAGAATTTGTAAGATGTGAGGAACCAATTCATTGTCTTCTTTTAGTTTTTCAGCCATTGATATAATCAGTCTTGACACTGTAAGAACCAGTGCTGTACATGTCATATCCATTGTTGTAAATATACCACATGTGATTTAACTGTGTCCGTATGTTCTTTATGTGTTGGTTCACAACAGACATTTTTTAAAAGACTTGTTTTTTGCACCTGTCTTGTGTACAGCATCTGTAGTATAAGTATACATGTATTAAATACGCCATCCTTTTAATTTTTTAATGCAAGATTTGGGTTTTCACAGTCGTGACAGTGAAGCTACCGTCATTCAGAATGTGATGCCATGTAGTGTATGGAAATTTACAGAAATTTCTCTGAAATGTTAGGGTGTTTCCACCAGAATACATGGTGTAATGTCCTAGGGTACAATAATCTTCATAGTTGCAGATATTTAGTGTGTAATATTATTGGACTAAGAGATAGAGTGGTTTTGGGTAGTACAGGTGAATGACTGAATAAAGAAAGACAAAACTTTTGTGATGTGGTAACTTTGCGTGTTTTATCCTTAGAACAGTGGATTTTTATAGAATTTAGTTTTGAGGATCTACAGTGAACGTTGTTCCCAGTATTGAATGTGGTGATGATATTCTTTGATGTTTTTGACTGGGCAGGACTAAGGGGCTGGACAGTTGGGTAGCTGCCTGGGGCTCAAACCGATAAGGGTGCTCATATATCACTAGAATGATTGGAAATATGGTGCTAGTAAACTTGGGTTACCACAGTGAAAGAATTTTTCTGAAAGTTGTCTGTAATTTGGGAACACGCTGTCAAAAAGTTTGCCAGCCGTGTTCTAGGCCAAAGAAGTTTAAAGAATATTAGTTTTAAGGGGCGCTAATTGTTTATCCTGCCAGGGGCCCCCATGTTTCTCATGCTGGCCCTGATTTTTGGCATTGATGTTTCTGGTTCTTTTAGCCATGGACTCATTGTTTTTGTTCTTTTCATGACAAAATATGGCTATTATACAGCTTACTCACTGGTTAGTTGATGAGGTTACTAACTGTATATCATATTTCAAATGCACACTGCATGTCCAGGAAAATGTGTTTAGAAGTCCCAAGGGCTGAGACTAGAAAGAGTCAGTTATCAGTGAGGTGGAATAGCTGTGTGCATCTGGTTGTGTTGGGACACAGAAGGTTCATTGTAATCTGTTGTGTGACTGTGCCACAACTGTGTCATTTTATTGACTGTCATATTTTTTTCCACTAAAAGTAAGTTTAGATTTTAGTGTCAAAGTAGGTCTGTTAACAAGTTCAGTTATTGTCAAGTATTTTATCACTTGTAAACAGTCATTTGTTTGTACATGTTAGTTCAGACACTGTGATATAAAGATACTCATTTTATCTTCAGGATTCTGTTTGCTTAATTCAGAATATGTAGAAATGTTTTCAGATTCTGTCAACATTATTCATTTTTTCACTATGGATTGTTGTAAGCAGTAATTTTGTCAATGTGACATGTTTGCAGGTGGTCATTAACTGTGCCATCTTGAAGGGACTGAAGTACAACCAAGCGACAGCCACGTTCCATCAGTGGCGGGATAACAAGCAGGTTTATGGACTCAACTTCAGTAGTAAAGATGATGCAGACTCCTTTGCCCATGCAATGTTACATGCTCTGGATGTAAGTACTGTCATTGAACAGCTGTGTTTTGTGTTAGCTCATGTAAAACTGGCGATGCATGTAATATAAAGGGAGAGAAGGTGCATGGTTGCAAATGGTCATATGAAAAATCTTGTTAGTTTTTATTCAACACTGGCTTAAAACTTATTTATCCCATGCTCAGGCATTTTACAGCGTGAATACTTTGTTGCACACTTGAAGACTTTCTGAAGCATGTTGTAGCTTGTATGAACCAACATTTTAAGACCTTGGATGTCTTAGGATGAAAGTTTCATTGTGTAAGGCACAGGGCTGTTGAAAATCAGTCATAAAACTGGATATATTGTTTCAGATTTATACATATCTTTTGAATATTATTGATTGAATGGTGAAGAACTTTCTAGCTGATTTATGGCCATATGATTAATGTTTAAAAAATATTGCATTCAGTTTATATCATAGTTATGAGATTTCAGGTTTCCGCCATGGTGTAGTTGAGGGCTGCGCTCTTCTGGGATGTTATCATGGTGTGTGGTGGTAGTTGGTTATCGACGTTTCAGGACATCTTATCAGTCCTATCTGTAAGGGTCAAGCTGCTTGACCCTTACAGATGGGACTCATACGTTTCACCGAAACTGTGGTAACCAACTACCAACCTGCACTGAGTAACATTCCAGAATTGTAAAGGCCTTGTGTATATTACAAATTACCATAAAATTTATTTGTTCGGCTACGTTACAAGCCTAGAACTGATTTCTAGATTGATGAACTGTTACAGCTGTGGCCATAAGCCATGCACTTCTTTCAGATATATTTTCTGTATATTTTGTATGTGTTGTTAGTTAGTACCTGAGTTCTGCAAGCTGATAGAATGACATGCCAATGTCTTCTAGGTGATTAATTTGTGACACATATTCACTGATTTTTATTATAATTAAATCAAATTTTGATATCTCATTGTTCAGTGAACAGTGAGCCATGCTGTAAATCATACTTCTTTCTTTCCTGCAAAGACACGTATGAACATGGGGCAGATTGAGTTCAAATTAAAAAAAAAAAACGAAAATTTTAATTTCATGCAAACTGCCCATAATTTTGGTGGTACTCACATGAATGGTAAACATTTTCATTGGCTATGGTGTCAGCCATATATCATTTATGTCATATTCCTTGTGCGTGTGCAGCATGAGAAGTGCACAGATTTTTTAAAAAAATGTAGAAGCCACATTAAAATTCTGTGCATAAGTAGGGTGACATGAAGCAAATTCTGTGCTGAAGACCAACAAATGTTAGGCGCCACCATACAAAATTTAGTCGACCTAGTGACCAGGAGTTGTACACCCCTGTGTTACACGAGCAGTCAGCTGTGTCAAGGTACAACTTGTTTAACGTAAGTGTCAAATTGATGTCAGAAGGCCTGTAGGGCATTCCCTTGCAGTTAGGCCAACTTACTGCAGAATGCCATATATTTTCCATTATTCTGTTTTCTGATGTCACAGTAAATTGTTGTTATGATTGATTCGCTTTATATTACTTTGAAAGCAATACAGTGCCCCATTAGGTGGCTTCTACTTTGTAAGTGCTGCCCACTCAGTTTTTGATGAGGAAATGGATGTTAGTAGCTATGTTCTTGTATGTGCAGATGCTGAGCAATTCCATCTCACGGTCAATGGGGCAACCTCCCATGGCGCCTGTTACTCAACCGTTATACCAGCCCACCAATAATGGACAATATGAGGAAGATATGGGTTACAGGTAACACCCAAAACTGGACTGAATTTTATCAATTTCATTTATACACAAAAATAAGTGAATTTTTAATGAAGTGAGATGCAGTGTAGTTGTGTGCCCTGGTTAGTAACATTATACTGATATTAGTTTCTGGTAAGCTTATTTCAGGAAGTTGTATTTGTTGTTAGGGTTTGATCATGGTGTCATAATTGGAATGGCAATGTTTTCCTCATTTTGATGACACATTGAATTTTGGAACTTGTTATGTCATAGCGTTATCAACGTGAGGGAACATTTATTTGTGGCTTTTGAAACAAATGTGAATTTAGTTGATTTTTAATTATGATTGTGCGCTTTAAATGGGATATAATAATTTTTTAACCTGCAATTTATGGTTTTCTCCTCTATTTAGCAGAAAACATATCTTTAAAAGCATTCTTTCTACAGAGTGCATGGAATGTCGGGTGCGTCTGTGTGTCTGTACTTGTCATGTTACACGCTATTTTACCAGCTGTCATCGAAGTTTTGCATTGGAGTCCACATTAATTCTTGCAGGCAAAGAAGATTAGTAATAACAGAGGCAATCTTTCTCTCTAATGTGTGGGAAATGTACAGTGCATCTTGAACTGTTGTTATAAAAATGTGCATTCTGATTTGTGAGAAAATAGGTGTATTTATATGAAAGAACAGTAGAAATGTGTAGAACATTTTAGAAGGAAGTCATGAAGGGAGGAACCACTTGCAAGACCTAGCCATAGAAGGGAGGATAATACTAAAAATCGATCTTAAAGATACAAGATGTGAGGGTATGGTCTGTGGATTCATTTGGCTCAGAATAGGGATCAGAGTTGGGCTTTTGTGAGTATAGATCTGAACCTTTTGGTTGAGATGGGTAATTTCTTGACAAGCTGAAGAGTGACACTTCTGCAGAATTCTGCACCAGGTAGTCAGTCAGTCGGTTGGTCGGTTGGTTGGTCAGTCAGTGAGTGAGTGAGTGAGTGAGTGAGTGAGTCAGTCAGTCAGTCAGTCAGTCAGTCAGTCAGTCAGTCAGTCAGTCAGTCAGTCAGTCAGTCAGTCAGTCAGTCAGTCAGTCAGTCAGTCAGTCAGTCAGTCAGTCAGTCAGTCAGTCAGTCAGTCAGTCAGTCAGTCAGTCAGTCAGTCAGTCAGTTAGTTAGTTAGTTAGTTAGTTAGTTAGTTAGTTAGTTAGTTAGTTAGTTCATTTAGGGAGTTGTTTTCTACTAGTGTAAAGTGTATTGTACTTGATGTACATACTATTTTTTTGTCTGTATGTGTCATGTGTTGTAAGCACATTGTTGGATTTTTATTCTACGTTCTGTCCCTCTTGTATTGCTGAGAGTGACACTAATTTTCCTGTGAACATGTTGTAACTAACTCAGAAGTCTTCTGTCTAAAAGACCTGGGTCAAAGACTAAACAACTGCATGCATCATATCACTCATGCACAAAGCATCATTTGGACAGACTTTCCTCATCTGTTTCAGCACCATTGCTTCAGTGACTCAACTGCCGTATGTTATGTCAATATCAATATTGACATGTGAAAGCTTTCACTTCTTTGATTCTGCAGAATCAAGTGTGAAGGAAGTGGTCTCAGTTGTGTGTGAGGGAAATTCAATAGTCATAGACAGATTTTTTTGAACAGTTTCTGAGGTTGCACTTGAAGCAAACTGCTGTCAGCTATAGGCAGTAGCTGCTGCCATATTGAATACATATTTGTGGGCAGCTGCCATCTAGGGTACAGATCAGTTTTAACCTTTTGCATGTTGCTGGCCTGCCAGGTGGCACAGTGGCAGAACTGATGGGTGTAGATGAGGTCAGATTGCCTACAATTTTTGCTTTAAGTTGTTGCCATTTTACTGTCATGTCTTGTACAATAGGTTATGCAGGAATTACTGAATTCTTCCACAGTGAGCAGTTATAACAGAGATGTCTGGGCCAAAGATGAGAATAATTGCTACCACTGTCTGTGTTAACATGTTTGTGAGATACAGTAGGTGAGAACATTGCAAGTGTGGTCGAGTGCCTCCTGGGCTCGGTTGGTTTGCTCTTGCATAAAAGGTTGAACAAGAGTAGTTGCTTTTTGAGCAGCTTTATACATGATCATGTCTCCTTCAAGTTTGTCAGTCTTAGCAACCCTTTCCATAGTCTTAAAGGCCTGCGTTCTAATTCCAAGGCTAGGTACAGACAGTCATTGCAAATGTGTGACTTATGTCTTACAAATGCTAGTTGCTGTAAAATGCTACATGCTAGAAGTACACATACTCTAGTTTTGTACATGTAGTCCTGTGAGGGATGGGGCATGAGTGTTCGGTGAGATAGGGTGGTTTGCACTGTTGTTACTGGCTTGCAGTCAGATGGTGACATTGCCGAGAGTTGCGTTGTACCACCAGGTGCCCTCCGCTGCTCAAGCCTCACTGCGGATACCACATTCAGAGGTTGGCCCCAGTGGACCAGCAAGGTACGACTTGGGCACTGCCAACATGATATTTTGGCTGTAGTGGTGTTCGTTTGGAGTGGGTTTGGTTGTGTTGGCAAGGTGACATATAAGTTTGGGCAAAGAGGACTGAGGTTTTGGTGTTTTCTTTGCTTCAGGTGTTTTGTTTCTGAATATTGCAGTTTTTGGGATTGGGTTCACCCCAACTTGAACTACCCCAATTTTCTTATTTCTTCCTTATTTTATCCTGCTCCTGAAGTGTGTTCGCACTTCAAAGTAGAGTTTTAACCTCATATAACAAACTGGCCGGTGAAGTTAATGCTTCGCCCCACTAAATCTCGTTTCATACCCAGTGATGGCAAACTTCCTGGCAAAAAAAAAAAAAAATACTGACTTGTTCCTTCCAAATCTTTAAATTTCATTTTGGTCATTCACATGAAATTTTACACATTCTGTGTAAATCTCTAAACAAAGTAATTAATACTTCTAGTTTGAATTTGGAATCAGCTGCCATCACCATACAAGATTGTGAGATCCTACTCGGAATGCTGTGGAATTTCTACTGCATTTCAGAGTGCCAATAAATTATTATCTGTCGTCTTAATGCCGAGTTTCGCTGTCTAGTGATGAAGAAGACGTTTGTCAAATCACTTATTAGCGTTTGAACGGAGGGCTGTGTCCATTTGAAGCCCTGAAAGGATTTGCTACTTGCTTTCTTAAAGGTGCTCTTTTAGGTCACCAAACCTTGATCCCTTACCTGACGTTGAAATGTGTTTATGACAACCGTTTGCTCAAGGAGTATGAGAATTTGAGTTTTTCATGCTTTTTGTGCACCTAATAACATAGAATACTGTCATAAGCATCTCATAATCAGCAGCAATTAGTGTTTCCTGGTTGGTGTATTTTTTCATGAACTCTTGTTAACCCTCTTAACACAGTGACCTGACTTTTTTGCTTTTCTCACCAAGCTTTGATAACGTGCAAGACTGATGCATGTCACTTGTGCTTCAGCTTTTACTCTTGTAACAGACAGTGTATGTGTGATCACTGTCACTCGCCCCGCTGTGTGGCCTAGACCAGCGTCTTCAATATTGGTCTGCTTCATAGACATCGTGCAATATTACGTTCGTAGCGTATGTTGACAGTACTGTGCAGGTACTCTTGATACTGTACTTACATGGTTTTGGTTATATGGTTGCACCTTGGAGATAAATGGGTTGTATATGGTGGTAGGAGGTGGGGGTGTGACCTAACTTGCATTGTTTGGGTTTTGGGAGACCAGCCGTGGGTCTGCATTGCCCAGCAGTTGTGATTCTACTGAAAAATGAAAAATATGTCTTTGAAGTTGGAACTGTAGTAATGTGCGGTGTATTGTCTGGTATTGTTGTTTTTCTCTTAATACTTGTAACATGCACATAAAAGTAGTCTCTGTATGTCAGCAGGGTGTCAAAAAATAAGTGGAAAAGTGCAATGTGAATATATGAAGAGCTGTCTTAATATATTAGGATGTTAACATTTTTGGAAGCTTTTCTTATTTCCCACTAGTAGATCTAAGTATGGACAAGAAATCTATGCAAAAGTGCAGATGTTTCTGGGAAGTATTGCATTTGTAACATTTATTGGGCTTTTAATCTGGGGATACATTTGTGAATTTGAAGTGGGACTGCTCCTGAAACTTATTTCTGTGTGTCTTTGTACCTGTAGGGGGGTTTGTGAACATAGTGGTTTTTAGAACATTTCAGATGCTGCACCTACAAAATATGCTTAATTGTGGTAATTTGTATGTCATACGAACAGTTATGTAGGTGTTGCTGGTCTGTTTGAAGACATTTATTTATTTATTTATGTATTTATTTATTTATTTATTTGTTGTAATCTATTACATTTTCATACTTCAAATGTAAACTAATGAAGCTTTCAGTTTAAACAGTATATTGTTTATGGAAGACAGTGTAAAGGTTTAGTTACATTGAGATGGTGATGTCAGGTGACTGTCTGGAAAGAAGTAGATGGACCCAATAATAGATAAATTTTCAAGAAGAAACAGTATTGTTTATAATGTAGGTTCACTTAATTTTTTAACCCTTCAATGAAGTTGGGTTTTAAATTCCAACTCCTGCCCAGGATTGAGGGGTTTTAAAGTTATTGCACCTTTAAGTGCATTCATGACAAAATGGTGCACTGAGGCTGGTGTCTTGTGGGGAATTAAAGATGTGTGCAGTGCACAGAGGGTGAAACTGACGTGATAAGATAAAATTCCACGTTTGAAGCAATTTGGGACCGATTACTGTAAGTAGGTGATTGAAGTCAATTGAATGTCCATAGTTCTGTTGACAGGACTATGACACGGGAGGACGTAGCCATCATTCAAGAGCGCAGAATGTCCCAACAGCAGCAGCAGCAACAGCCACAACAGCAGCAAAGTAAGCAGTGCAGACAAAAATTAAGTGAAACAGTAATTTGATTTTAAAATATGTGGTCTGTGTTCACATCAGTTTGTATCCGCTATATTTCATTGTCAGTTCATCCACTTCAAGTGTGCGTACTGTATTGTGTTTGTTCAGTGTTTTTTGTATTTACCATCCTTAGTGCTGCCATCTTGAGTCAATAGATAAAAAGGATCTTTTTATTTCAGATGCCCTATTTGTGTGTTGGAGAACTGTTTCTTTTAAGGCTGTATATTCTGTGCATTATCATGAAGAATTATAGTCAATTTATTGTACCAGCTAAATGCACACAGTGTTCACATATATTACGTATATTGCTGCAACATGTTTTGGCATTCAAAACACCGATCTCAGGGAGCACATAATGCGAAGTTTAAAACCAATTGTCACGACACGCCGAAACATGTAGGAGTGATATATGTCACGTATGTAAACATTGTGTGCATTTAATTGGCGCAATAAATTGACTATGTTGCTTGTTTGTGTGCACATAGACAGACACCTGCTCAAGTATGTCTGATTTGTTGTTTGTAGACCTGACTCTCTGGCACAGAGTCTGTCTTGACAAAATCTCTTCAAGGCCCTGCCTCTTATGGAACCCAAAAGTTTAACACCATTTTCAAGACAGTACAATGCTGGGTCTTACCCTGAGTCAGATGACTGCGTTTCACACTCTCAGATCCAGTGGTTTAGTTCTTGTTATGAGAACTATCAGCTAACTCTGAAACACAGACATTTGTTGGTATTATGCCTGAGCCTGTAACATTAATTGTGCACTCTGGAATAGAGACATCGATGTTCCTGTAAACTTCGTATCCTTAAGAGAAATTTACTGTTATGCCTACATAGGGGCATATTTTTAACAAATGTGTGACATGAAACACTGACTTACATCACCCTAGAATGAGAGGGCTAGGTGGTGATGGCATGCGTTGTCCTGTACAGTTTTAGGGAGTCCAGGGAGCCCATCACCAGGTGCTCCAGCGCCCCCTGCCCCACCGGGACACCATCGCACCTCTTCAGCTCCCCCCGCTCCACAGCCTCCGCCAATGGCCCTGGCTCCGCCCACGTCATCACCTCAGACAGGTGCGCCACCTGCACCTCCTGCTCCGCCATGTCCTCCCTGGCTTGGTGCTTCCTCCCAGCCGCCTGCACCTCCTGTGGCTGCAGCTGCGGCAGCTCCTCCTCCTCCCCCACCTCCCCCTGCCCCAAACATGTCTCGATCATCTAGTTCTGATGGGCAGGATCAGACATCATCGTTGGCAGCGCAGCTTCAGAGCGCAAAACTCCGCAGATCAAACAAGGTATGCAGTTTGCGCTTCCTGTATAGAAGAAATAAATTGTCCAAACGAATGCTGCTTGTGAAAGGTACTTTCACACTTGTCACACACAAAGGCAAGAGTGAAGTAGATTTTTAGCCTGAATTGTACGTTTTGAGTTCATCTGTCAGTAGCAAGTATACATTGGATGTATATCGTTCATGAAACAGTAACTTGTCATAACCCACTGATACAGAGTTTTACAGGAGACAGAAAAAACTTGACTGATTCTCAGCAGATGAACACTTAAGCAGGTTATGTTTTTACAAAAATGTAAGGACAAGCAATTTTTTGTAGACACAACATTTTGACAGAAGGTGTGTTTGTAAACCAACTGTCTAGTAATGTGGGAATCTCAGTTTGTTGAATTCTGTGGGTTGTGACAAATTGCTGTTTCATGAGCATTATATATCTTGATTTTTAGTTATCCAAATCAGGTAATTAATGCCTGGTTTTGAAATGTAAATTTCTAAGCAAACTTTGGCCTCCTTAACCCTTTTTCACTGGAATTAAGTAACCGGAGCTGTCTGAGAAAGGTAGTTAGAATCGCTGCCATTACGGCACATGCCATTGGCTATCGGCTGAGCTGACTTTGTCACTTTAAATCCCACTGTGTGTTGACTGTGGTTGACATTCAGCACAAATGGTTAATTTTCTGTGTCTTTTTTTTTTAAGAAGTTAAGTTGTGGCACAGTGGAAAACATATTGCCTGTTAGTGTGCACATTTATTCACTGATAACAGTAACACCAGAAGTTTGAACCCACAACAGAAAAATTATTAAATGTGTGTGATTGTTGATGTTTTCCATGCTTGGTTGATTAAGCATGTATTGGAAATTTGTGTGCAGCAATCTGCAGAGAACAGTGGCTCCAGTACGAGCAGTAGTGGTAGTGGCAGTAATTACGGCACCATTGGACGTGGTGGAATGGCCAGCATGTCAAGTATGATGGATGAAATGGCTAAGACACTGGCAAGACGTAGAAAGGCAGCAGAAAAGAAAGAGCACCCTGATGCAGAACAGGTATAACTTAACTAAGGAGTGAATTTGTTTCTTAGAAAACTTAATGATATGGGCTTTTTTATTTGGCCCCGTGTAAGTCCAATCTGCCATGGGTAGGAAAGTAATGGTGTAAACAGTGTGTGTTTCTTAAATAATTTTTTAATGTGTTACATTAAATTGAGTGAAAAACAATGTTTGGAATGGAATTATTTCATATATGAGGATCTGTGAAATGAAGTTTCAAGATATGATTTTGTTTTAAAGTGCCAGGTTGAAATTTCAGATGTTCCTTCAGATTTCTGTTTTGGATAGCACTCCCTTTTCATACAGTTACAACTTTACCATGTGCAGTATATGCACTTGTGATTATCTCTTCTAACAGTGGGTAAGAAAGGAGCATGAAGGACATGAGACCGTGAAGTGAACATTATGTTGTTTCTAAATTTCCCATAATAATGTTAGCAGTGATTATACTGTACAGGGAAGGAAGAGGGAAGAAACCCTTCAGGAAGTTACTTAGCCCATCTTAGATTGTAAAATTATCTGCGAAATTTGAGTTTAAGACCCCTGCAATAGATGACAAATCATGGATTTTCAGGAGGGAGATACAGGGCAGGACAAAAAAGCCTGGGGAGATAAAGCTAGTGCAAATGGTGGCAAGGTTGGTAGCAGTGGTGCAAGTGGTGGAGGAGGAAATGGGTCTGGCTCGGAGTCTCCCAAGCCATCCCGGAAGCGGTTTGGCTCAGCTAGTGAAGAGCAACTGCCAAAACTGAATGGTCTGCCAGATGGTGCGACATGTGTCCCGGACTTGGACTCTCTGAAGCAAGAGATTTTGAAGGAGATTAGAAAGGAAATGACAAAGTTAAAGCAGGACATCATTGACGGTAAGTAGCACGAAAATAATGGCACTAGTTTTAGAGTGGGAAGTATGGTTTGACAACGTGACATCTGAAACATGCCACAAAGGTTAGCAGTACCATATTGATATTCTGGGTTCTTAAATGACGGAAGTTTATGTATGAATGTACTGTACACTGCTGGTGATTGTGTGTTTATTTGTGGTTGGATATTTTTGTGGTCATCATGAATGCACTGGTGCAAAACACATGCATTTGTGTTGCAGTGTACAGTTTTCTGTGCCTGTTTTGTTTGGAAGTGGGCTACCCCACGACTTTTTTCGTCTCCATTTCCAGTTCCAGTCTTGTGATAATTTAAATACAGTTATTTAAGTTAGGAGTGAGTTGATTCGATGATTTTTATCGCCAACAGGGTAGAGTTTGTTGCTCTGAAATATCTTGCTTTGATAATTTTATGCTCTGAACATTTTAAATTGGTAAGTACTGGCACTGAACCTGTCATGCAGTGAGTAGCATTGCATACTTCACGGTACATGAGCATAGTCTAAGTTAGGCATATCTGTGGCCAAGATTATTCAGTTCCTGTAGTGCCTGGGCCAAGTGTATACAACCAGGGAGTCAGGGTTTGATTCCTTGCAGGAGCAGAGATTTTTGTTTTCTCCGCAGCCATGCCAGTCTCCTCTCCATTAGGTACAAGAGTTCTTGCACCACAAGTAAAGTGACCGTGACATAATGCTAATCCTTGCTTAAGAATATGTGCAGCTGTATTTCTGCTCCCCTGTACATCCTTATGGCATGATGCTTAACCTTTTAAAGCCTAGCGGTAACTTTACATTTGCCCAGGCTTAACTTCAATCAATTCTGCAAGGTGCCCACGTTGCGTTTATGTGTTTTGTACTTATCTGGGAACAATCTGCATCTTTTACCTTACACGTCATCAAATGATTGGTTTTTTAAACTGAGGTGGAGAGTGTTTACTGTGCAGTACGCGCTGAGTCTTTGTATTAGACAGAAGGCGTTTCGTCTTTAAAGGGTTAATCCAACATAGACACGACTTTACCTTTGTCTTGCCCAAGGATTACGAGATGATAAATGTGGTGGACACCCCTTTGCCATGTACTAGAACATAAAATGAACACTGTGCTGTTGAATACTTACCACCATGACAACCCCATGTCTCATATAGGACATGAAGTGTTTAATAATCCATGATAGCTCAGTTAATGCGCATAAGAATGAGTGGCTATGGGCTGGATGACGTGGGTTCAATTCCTAACAGGAATTGTTTGCTTTATGGTCACATTGTGAGTGGCCCTGGGATACTTTCCTTCTCTGCAGCAGTTGCTGCCGGGGTTACTTTGCCTCTGGGGAAAAGTATTGGCTTAGTGCCGACTTCTCACTTTTGTTTGGTGCTAAGGTTCACAATATGTGGAGCATGCATGACTTCTGTATGCCTTCCTGGCATGATACGTGGACTGGTCATATCTTAAGGAGCAATTGACAGTCCCTGTGCTTAACCATAATATGATGTTCTTCACAGCTGTCAGGATGGAGTTTGCCAGAAGATAATCTTCAACATGCTGAGTTCCTATGATGGAAATGTTCACTCGCAGTTGCTCGACATGGATTTAATAAAGGGACTGCTTCAGCTGTTTAATACTGCAGGAGCAACCAGCATTCCCATTGCATGCTACATTTTGGTTTCTGTTGTATTACTGTAACCTTTTTGGTTATGCCCAGCTCTTTGTTAAAGGGCGCATAAAAGGCAAATCTTAATTTAGTGTTCATGTTAGCAGAATGAACATATAGATCACAACTTATAAATTAGATAAAAAGTCTGGGAAGCCAGCGCAATGTGTTTGTTTTATGATTAGCACTAACATTGTTGTATATCCATTGTGTAATCATATGGAAGTTTAGTCAGAATGGAGCGAAATTTGTGGTCTCTCCACGAGGTACAATGGCGTTAGTTACGACACTACTGCTTCTGTTTACACACTGCAGATTACAGGCACCCCCCCGACTTATGCAGTAGTTAACGTTGTGGAAGGCCCGCACAAATCGGAATTGAGTATACGTATGGTTGACTGTGTACGTGTGTGTAAACAAAGGGGTGCAATTGCAAGTCCAAACTCCCAACACCCTGGGACCTGATAGGCCACAGGATGGCTGCCCAGCTTGCTGTGTTATCCAGCAGTATTCTGCTGTCACCTTTGTCTCATTGCGCTTTCATTCCCAGAAGGAAAAGTTTGGCACACATTTCTGAAATGCTCCCCCCCCCCCCCCCCCCCGACTTTTTTAAAGTTGCATGAATATGAAATTGTGTAAGTTGAAATTGCATAAATCAAGGAGTGTCTGTAGTGTGTGGTGAGGCATGACACTTTCAGTTTTGAATGCTGGGTTCTGTTTTTTATGTGGTGCAGAAATCGTTACACTGAATAGAAATATATATATATATATGTCACTGATGGGCATTAATGTGTGGTGTGTCTGGCATTGACTGTCTGAAGGTTTGTAACTGTGGTTGATTCATAATGCAAATATTATGCTGGACGTTTTCCTTTGTCTGATGTATATTAGACAAGCATTGCACATTGGTTCCTCTCCCATCTTCAGGTGGTCGATTGTCATTATACGGGCAGATTGATTATTCCTTTTGTTTTTAATATTAGTTGTGATGGTTGGTATCAAACCCAGGATGTTCTGAACACTGGACTAATGTGCTAACCATTACAGAAGGTAAGAACGTACACGCAGAGTAATGATAACCAGTTACCTGAAGACAGAAGTGGAGCTATGTGTCAGTGTGTTGCGTATTACAGGTACTGTACTGTCCTGTGTAATATCAGTATAATGCAGGTGGCATTGTTTTCTGTTGTTGGGCTTCGGATTCAGATGTAAGACTAGTTGTGAGTAGTCTGTGCAGAGATGTTATGAAACTGCAGGTGGAATGTAGTAAATGCACAAATACTTGCTTTGCACAGAGTTGACTGTTATGATTTATTGGGGCTGTCTATTATCTGTAATGGCAGGTGAGCGATTCTGTTTATTCAAGAACATGTTCAGTGAAAACAGAACAGGTGTAAGAGATACATTATTATTTAATTTACAGTGAAGTGTGAAAAAAAAAGTACGTGAAATATATTGTAAAACAGACTTTTTAATTTTTCTGTTGCATGGATGGTTCTTAATATAATTTTAGAATATATGTACATATTAAATCTTTTTACTCTATTTATTACTGTGAACAAAATGCACATTTTTATAATATTTATTTTGTTGTGCACAAAGTATAGATGTGAATTTCTGTTGAAGTGACAAATGTTGGTAAGATTTTGGCCAACAGAGGGACTTCCTGTTCATTTTTTCTACAGGCATGGTTTTGTACATAGAGATGCTTGTTTGGAGGGCTTCAGCATGTTATAATTATCATTAACATTATCATCATTGTCATCGTCATCATCATGATCATTATCATTGTACTCATAATTGTGATTATACTTGTAACGGCAAGACAATGAATTAGACACTAGCAGTAGGAAAACATTTGTCTTGATTGTAGTACTGTTCACCCAAACATTGTATGGGTGGGGGATGCCATCTGTGTCATGTACACTGTTATTGTGATATAATTTGTAGTCGAATTAATTTAATTCATTTTGTTATCATATTTATGTCAAGTGGGTGACATCTCTCCTGTAATTATTGAAGTACGATCCACCTGAAACCAAAATACATTGACCCCCCCTCCCCCGCCCCGCCCCGCCTTGCCCTGCCAGAATCTCCCCAAAACATGTATGTTAATGTGAACATATACCCGGTTCTCACCTCTGAATTTTCTTAATCAGTTATAATTTTAAGAACAACCAGGCCTATTCCTTCAGTTGTGAAGGTTCTTGCCTGCCTGGCAAGTAATCGTTTAGATCCATTAATATGTATTCTTTCAAAGACTGCCACATTTTTGAAAGTATAATGCAACACTATATTTTAGAATATGACAAAGGTTGAAGTCATCACTATTTGACACATTCTTATGGACTTGTTCATTCCTTAATATTTGTAGTTGAACATGAATTGGGCAAATTACAATATTCGTTTCTATTTAGTTGACCTTTGTATTAGTATTTTACTGGCCTTGAAATCTGCTCAAGATTATGTAATTGGGATGCTGCCTCGTGAATAATTTGGGCTTCATATCATAATGTGTGTATGATATAGACAATGTATGTATTGTAAACCCATAGGGATTATCAAGTTCAAGGAAAGGAAATTTTAATGTAAAATGATATTATTTTAAATTTACATAGGCATAAAGAATGAAGGTTTCCGTAAGTGACGTGATCTCACAGTCCCAAACATGTAACATTATATATTGTGTCATTAAAAATATTATGTACAGGAAAATTGGTGATTAGATCCTAAAATCTAGGAAGCCAGTCCTCGTGTGTAATAAGTAGTGTGTAGTTTTCCAATATTATATTGAAATTGTAAATGTATATTTAATAGTTTTTAATTGAGTATTGTATATGCCATACATTTTGTCTTTTTGCATTGTATTTTGAATAAATATCTGAAATGCTTTGTTTTCTTTTTAATAATTATATTACTGTTTTTTTCATGGGTTGTAACTTGAAATGCTCAAAAATATTTACCTCCTGAATATGATGTGCACTTTTTTCCCTGCAGATACATTCCATACAGTTAGTGGTGCATTGTATTCATGTATGTTCAGTCTTTTTAAGGATTTTTATGGAAGCCTGCTGTTAGATGTTGTCTGTGGTTCATTTTAATCTTCACCATGTGTTTTCTTAAAATCCAGTTTAATACAGTCTAGATCTTCCAGATACATACTTCACCAATCAGAATTTCTTATGTACATGTTTCACCATGTCCAATGGATGTTCAGCAAGTAAGGTTCACTAGGTTGTAAAAGTTACATATCAAGTCAGTACAATGTTAAATGTACCTCATTTCTTCCACTGGCAACAGCTCCAATGGATGACAGGTGCAGGTGGCTTAACTGCAGTGACTGATATATTGAAATTAGATGCAAACTTCGACAGTAGAAAGGAGTGAGATGCCAATAAATGGTGATGGCATTATTCACCTGCTGCTGGACATTTAAGAGCTCCTCTGTACCTAATAATCCTCTTAGAAATAAACAGAATCTCTGGTAACTTCATGATGGATGCTTACAATGACTGTATTAATGTTCTGGAACTTGGTGGTAGCATTCAAACATTAAAGCACCTTCAAGCACTTGGTGGCACAATACTTAATGGTACGATAATCGTAAAGAATTTTAGAGCTGTAGTTTATAAAGTAGTAAACGTGTATCTGAGAGATTATAAGATTGTAGCTAGTATTTTGGATATCTTTGTTACCTAGGTTAATAT
Organism: Coptotermes formosanus; assembly: GCA_013340265.1. Lineage (NCBI taxonomy): Eukaryota > Metazoa > Arthropoda > Insecta > Blattodea > Rhinotermitidae > Coptotermes > Coptotermes formosanus. The sequence continues at coordinate 1,272,222 of BLKM01000363.1, forward strand.
CTAGTAACTCACTTTTGTAGCTAAATAATTGCTGGCTTTTTTAAAAAAGAATTCCAGGGATCTGGATGACGTCTATATTTGTTGCCAGTAGCCATGCTTAAACAAATGCTGATATTGGAGTTTGGCCACAAAGGGAGTCTTAAGGAGATGTTCATCACAAGTTGATGGAATCCACAGCTTTTAGAATTTGTTCATGATGACAGTTTTCAAGTGCTTATGGTACTGATAGAATCAAGTCTGAGTTCCAGGAGCTCTCCTGCATTGGTGCTTGCAAAGACTAGACGTGCAGGGCTTGATGTGTGAACAGGTGTCGTGTCTTGGGAGAGGAGTGGCTCAGTGTCACAAGTCTTGCTGTCGGGCTGTTCCTCACGTAATACCAGCAATGGAGGCAGCACCACAGATGAACATATGTACAGGAACCAGTTCTAGGAATGAAGAACATGACGGTGCATAAGGAAGTATTTGTAAACAGACTGCATGGAAAACAAAAATAAAATTTGGGAGACTGTTCACCTGATGAAGGCACCGAATTTAAATCATGCATGCTGTGTCATTTAGTGACTGTACTACATTTCAGATTCTAGAAACAGGATGTGGCAAAATAAACTGCCTTAAGTATTGTATAGGGGACAGCTGAACTATATACATCAATGCAAACAAAAGCTTCCCCTTAAATGATCTTTGCAAAACATGTTGGAGTGTATTCTTGGATATTCTGACCCTTGAAGATAAGACCATTGTGTTGTCTCAAAACTTCATGGACCAATTACCCAGTGACGACACCATGTCACATTTCAGAAGAACAGATACCTTCAAGTCTTACTACCAGAGAAGCAGTCATGTCATCAATTAATTAGTGACTGTTAATAACCATTAAGAAATCTTAACATTTACTTTTGTTCCATCACTGTAACATATGCAGTCATACTGTATGGTGATGTTTCACGTATAGAAGATGAGCCAACAGTCATACTGAAAAATGTGCTAAATATTTGGAATTAGGAAACCTGTAAAAATTAGACAATACCTGTGTGAGTTTTGTAATCATGAATGCACTCTATATGAAAAAGTATTGCTTTCATAAATGTAGTCTGGCTTACATGAAAAGAGTTGGCAGCAGCAAATAACACTGGAAAAATGAGGGTTGACAGATTCTCAAGTGCTAGTACACCAAGGAACCAAACAACTGCGAACATTGGCAGAAGCATGGCAGCCATGCGAAAAGACTTGCGCAGTGTGTCTCCACTTGTGTTGCTGTTTTCTAGAAGGCAGAGCTTGTGGCTACCATCACACTGTGAGAGCATTCGGAGGCCCAGCACTGACAGTGTAGTATTTGCCTTAAAAAACAAGCACACTGTCTTGGAATTCTTCATTTTAATCTTGTGTTATGTAATGTAATGTTCTGAGTGGTCTTTTACAACTTGAACTGCAAAGTTTGAAAAGTATGCAAAACACGTCAGGCAAGGTACCAACAAGGTTCAGGCAGGGGTACTCTTAGACTTACAATTTGTAAGAAACCCTGTTTGAAACATTTACACATAAGCAGAGGATGATATTACAGATTACTTTGGGAATTACTGATCATGGCAAAGGGACAACTCAGGAATGTAAAATAGGTCACTTATTCCTATAATTGAAGTGCTTGCATGTGTTGAGAGCTTCTGATTTCGTTTGTAAAATACTTTCCGTATCTTGAACGGTACGTAACCAATTATGCTGGATATTGAGTGATTTGTGAGTGTGATATACTTCACAATGAGAATAAAATATATTACTTTAACTGTTTTGTCTTGTATGTGACATTATCATTGAAAATCAGTGTGGCCTTCCATCTAGTGATAAATTAGGCTGACTGCAACATTCCACAAATTAAATAATAAATGAGCTTGTACGTGTAAAGCAGAATAGTGTGTTTTTGTTGTGATTATTTTGGCTTGGAGAGAGAGTGATTTATTTTGGTTTCGTGTAAAGAACAAGACTGTACAAACTGCAGTTTTTATAACATACATTTTTCTCGTAGGGTTGAAGATTCTAGTGCTTTGAGGCGTGATGCTATGTTTTTGGGTGAGTGATGAACCCACCCACCCAAGAACACAGTGTCACATCCCAGAAAACATGAAATTTTAAGTGACACTGCTGTGAGAATCAAATCGTGTAAAACCTGGGTTTGGTAGCAAGAGTGCTGAAGGACAAAATGCTACTGTGTCACTTGTGATGTTCTGAATTCATCATCAGTGAAACCCACCAAGATAAGAGAGGCAACTGGTATCATGTAGGACAGCAGCATCCCCCGCGCAACAGACATCCAGCAGTATTGCTGAGTCTCATAGCCATGAGGATTCAGCGCGTAGCATACCTGCACACACAGCACAAATACACGCACATGAAACTGAAAATCATTAGAAGTACCATGTTAGCAGGTCCTTTGCTACTGCAGCATGATACATTCCTATGTTGAAGCTGGTGGAGTTAGCCTCCAGATACGGGTAGTAGCTGCAAATGTATTAACCCGTATCAGTCCCATGTCGTGTTAAACGTGACAACACTTTCCGCTGTACCTGGTCCAATGTCAAACTCAGATCGACACATTATTTTACATTGTTTTGTGTTGGTTTTTCCTAAGCTTCTGTTGTCTCGTAGCTGCCTGTCAACTTTGAAAATTAGAGATTTTCTTGAAAATTAATTTTTGACTGGACTGTTGGAACTCAAAAGAATAATTTGGACTCCAAATGGTTAAATAACCAGGTATGAGCCATCAACAAAGTGTGTTCTGCATTTTGAATATTATTTGGGAGTTAAAATCAAGGAAGAGTAGATGGGTTGGTTATGTGGCATGCATGGGGGAGAAGAATAAAGCACGTTGGGTTCTGGTGGAAAAACATGAAGAAAAGAAATCACTTAGAAGATCTGGGCGTAGAAGGCAGGGCTGTGGAGTTGGAGTCAGAAGGAATTTTAGGTGGAGTTGGAGTCAAAAGGAATTTTTAGGTGGAGTCGGAGTCAGGAAAAAATGTACCGACTCTAACTCCGACCTCAGTCTAAAATCATAACTAGATACTCCAACTCCAGAGCCCTGATAGCTACAGTAACCATTAGACTTATACTTAAATATAGGTTATAAGTCAAAAAAGTAGCCTGATGATTCACGTGGTGGCAATGAAATGTCTTATAGGTTTACCGTTAAAAATGCATATTGAGTTTTTATGAAGGAGTCAGAGTTTTAAAAATCGAAGAGTTGGAGTCGGAAGTTTTAAAAATCTAGGTGTTGGAGTTGGTGCCAGAGCTTTTGTGTACCAACTCCACAGCCCTGGTAGAAGGGAAGATAGCATTGGTAGTCTCTTGAACAGGATAGGAGGGCATGGACTGAATTCATCTGGCTGAGGATAAGAATAAGTGGTGGGCTTTTGTGAATGCAGCAATAAACCTTTGGGTGCCATAAAATGCAAGAATAACATAATTTTGGTGGATGGAGGTTTTATTGTGTCACCTGAAGTCAGATAATATTATTGAGTGTGGCAGCAGAATGGAGGACATTTCAACATAAACACAAATTTGTACAAAGTTCTTCTTTGATACATCGTTCTGAACTGTTTATTAATGTTTTTACTTGCACAACACTTGTCCCTGGAATATGTAACCGGTAAGCAATAAAACATGAATCTTCTGATACAGAATTCATACAGAATGTTAGTTACAACTAAAATTCAGTTGCTTACCAGTACTAGTGTTGCAGGTAGGAACCAGACTAGGGTGCAATGAAGCCACAATCCTGAAGGGCGAGGGCCCTCTGTGAGGCATCGATATCCCAGGACCACTACTGAGAACAACCAGCAACATGCAACTAGGTGTAGATAATGCAGCAGGAGTGCCACACTTTGACACCAGTCCTGTTTCCCAGTAGCCTGTACGCACGGGCGAAGAAGTATCATTAACATGTTTCATGTTATGTGCCATACTGAGTCCAGCATTCACAAAATCACATTCTACTCAAATGTTTAAAATTAGTCCAGCAATTTTAAAAGTTCAAAAAGCAAATAATTTTGAACTGAACATAAAAGGATGCCAAATGTCCAGACAAATAGGTTCACAAGGGAGACTGAATCTTTTGTTACAGTCATCCTGATGTATGGAAAATTTGTTTCATTCTTATGTAGTGTACCCTGACAAAATAAATTACTTCTGGTGGGATGTCGTGTGCACAAATATAAATGGACGTCACAACAATAACTTACGGACCAATTTTACAACACCTGTAAGTATTAAGATGGCCAAGCTTCCATTCAGCATGGTAGACATATGCCCACTGTTTCATTAAGGTAATGAGTAGAGATTTGAAATTGTTTAATTAAGTAAAAATGCACGAAACTGAGACCTACAGGGAAGGTCTTTTCCTTCTGCCCAAACATTTCATCTGTCACAGTAATTGATGATTTTTACAAATTTTGGTAGTGGGGGATCTATATTGAAATTTGTCCAGGAGATTTAGTTTTGCTTTATATGGGTCTAATGGAATTTATGGTTTAGATGCAGCTCAAATTGTACTTGAATCCTAAAAGATGCTGAACTTGTAAATGATTTGTAGAAGATATGAATAACAGTTTGTAGTGTTGCGTTTGTAACGTAACGTAAGGAGAACTAGGGTTAACTATTTTAACTTTCAAATGGGAGATTTATATCTGCAACAAATGAAGATGAAGGCAAATAAAACATAAGAAAAATAACTTAATATGCATTCTAAAAATGTGTATACTTTTGATTGGATATACCTTACCCACTGCTGTCCTTTCTAATTTTATTAACTAGTTATCAGACCACTTCATCTACTACCATTAAGTCCTTGTAATTAATGATTTAGTTCTATTGCTTGTGACAGTTACATTCCTACTGAGTAAGTAAAATTATGTATTATTTAATCTACGTGAGCTGGACTTGCATTCGAAGCAGTGAGACATGTGAACAGATCTATGCACTGTGTACGAAGACAAGGACGCTAGTAAAAAGGGACAGTTGTGTGTTCGTAAGTAAAATTAACTTGTGCGTTTCTTGTTATGAGACGTATACAGACCTGAACACCGAGCATGAAGATCAAGTTACTGGCAGTCAATGACAGTTCTGCGTTGATAAAAATAAACGTTGCAGGATCATTTGGGTGGGAGCGTAGCCTGCGTAGAGCTGTTGCCAGAGATAAGAACTGAGCTACCAGGGAGATGGCAGCTCCAGCAACCAGTATCTGCAATGTCATGTGAATATTTAATTGTCACTGTCACAGGAATAGCTTGGCTAATAATTGTGTGTGTGTGTGTGTGTGTGTGTGTGTGTGTGTGTGTGTGTGTGTGTGTGTGTGTGGAAAATTCCACCATGGCTCTGATGCCTCTATTATGTGTCCTGTAAAACACAGATTTTAATATTTTTCATTTAGAAAATATTGCTAATTTTTATGTGCCCCTGTTCAACTCAGTAGCCAAAAAAACTACTCTTTTGTAAAAAATATATTGGAAGGACATTTGGCCCCCCTTGCCTGCCCCCAAAGTTATGTCTGTAATTACCCTTTATTTAATATTATAATTTGACTCAAATGATACCTTATAACTTAACAGAAGATAGTTATTAAATGATTAGAAGTGTAATCGTCTATATCTAAATGTTGTGATTTGTTACAGGATTTGTTATGTGACCTTAGATTTTTGCAACTGTGTGGGTGTAGTTTACAGACATAGAGAAAAAGCAAACCCAATATCATTTCCTAACTGTGCATCTGATATTTTAATTTAGTCTTGTTTATTGCAGTCTATGAGTGCTAGTGCATGTACACACACACACACACACACACACACACACACACACACACACATATATATATGCAGACCTGTGCTAATCCCAATTTACAGTGAGAGGATTTATTGGTTTATGTTATTGGTGCATATATCTGTGAACCAAGTTTTCATTTCACTATAATTTTGTTATGTGATTCTCTCAGCATATTTTGTGGCAGCTTGCACATTCTACACATGTAGCCTGCTGCTGGAAGATGGAAATCACAAAACAAATGATGACTGTATTTGCCTCCATCATGACAGCCCTACTACTGACATTTTAAAAATTAAATTTGGAACTAGCGTCAGTAATTTGTGTGAAATAAAAATCATCGAACTAACAAACTCCATGGAGCAGAGTCCTCTCTGAGAAGCTAACAGTTCAGATACTCAAGAAATTCCCCATATTTTGTGGAACCCGAAAGTTCATTAACGCATTCACAATCGCCCGCTACCTGGCCCTGTCCTGAGCCAGATCAATCCAGTTCATGCTTTCCCATCCCTCCTTGAAATTCCATTTTAATATTATCCTCCCATGCCTAGTCTTCCAAGCGGTCTCTTTCCTTCAGGCCTTTCCACCAAAACCCTTTACGCACCTCTCGTATCTCCCATACGTGCTACATGCGCCGCCTACCTCATTCTTCTTGATTTGATCACCCGAATAATATTTGGTGAGGAGTACAGATCATAAAGCTCCTCGTTATGTAGTCTTCTCCACTCCTCTTTCACCTCGTCTCTCTTAGGCCCAAATATTTTCCTCAGCACTGTGTTCATGAATGCCCTCAGCTTGTGTTCCTTCCTCAATGCAAGAGACCAAGCTTCACACCCATACAAAACAACAGACAAAATTATATTTTTGTATATCTTGATCTTTATATTTTTGGTTAGCAAACTAGGAGAAAAAAGATTGCTGTCTCATATTCGCAGTAATCAAAAGTTCTCTATGTCGCAGAATTTTCTTGTTACAAGACTAAGTCCTTTAAAGAGAAGGTACGTAAATCTAGTGTAATCTGCAATTAGAACTGAGGTGTAGTGTATTTAAACCAGGCAGGCAATGAACGCATAACATAACATAACATAACACTCAGGCGCGTTCGCGTAACCATTCTTGCTGTGGAAAAGCAATAAGTATTACATATTCTGTGTGTCTGTAGCCTTAGTTATCCAACATGCAAAGCGCATGCGCCGTATTATGTTGTCATCTGTGGCCTGTCTGGCTGTAACATACTTTCCCACATTATCTCATAAACAGCACGATTTTCGGAAAAAAAAAGTTATTGAATATAAAATGTGTGTTTTGATTTTCTCTACTACTCTTGTCTGAAATATTTCTCATTCTTAGAAGAATTCAGCAAGATATTATCATAAATGTACATAGACCTTCATGTAAAATACCAGTTATTCTTGTCAGATTTTAATGAAACTTGAATTTTCTTGATAGATTTTAGAAAATTCCTCAAATATCAAGTTTCATGAAAATTCGTGCAGTGGGAACCGAGTTGTTCCATGCGGACGGATGGACAGGCACAGACATGACGAAGCTGATGGTGGCTTTTCGAAATTTTGCGTATGCGACTAAAAATTGCTGAGATCGCAATACCTGTCTGCCAGTTCCTCCATTAGTGTGTGTTGATGATCCAAAGTAAATGTACATGACGCTGTCTATCAAGTCATGATCATGCAAATCTGCGTCAGCCAAACTGTCTTCAGGTAACACAACCTCTTCAACATCGCTCTGCTGTCCGGGAACTGGCAGGCCTGGATCTGGAATCACTCCAGGCTCATATCCTGATGCAAAAGAAATGTGTGTATCAGTTCACTGAACGGAGCATTTCGAGAGGAAATTGTACTCTTCAGTTGATTCATGGAAAGGTGTGTTGCAGCTATGATGGTTGTGTTAACATTACTGTGTTACGGTATTTAAAGTGGATCTATGTGTTATTGCTTCTGTTGTAACGTCTGGGATGGCGTCACACTTGCACAGTTTAATTAATAAATCCTTTCGATTGCATGTGTTTATTTTAATATTAACCTTTTAAAGCCTAGCGGTAACTTTACGTACCGCCAGGTTTAACATTAAAAAATTCTACGTGGTGTCCACATTGCGTTTATGTGTTTTGTACGGATCTCAGAACAAACAGCAACATTTGCCTTATAAAACATTAAGAGATTGGTTTTTATAACCGAAGTGGAGAGTGTTTACAGCGTGGTACGCACTGAGTCCTTATATAAAACAGATACGCTTCGTCTTTAAAGGATTAAACATCCCGTGCGTGTGCAGGTACAAAACTATATGTTTGTAATTATTAATCAGTCAATCAAAACCAACCCTTAACTTTATTAAAACATGTACAGCAAACCAGGTTACGGCTGAAAGAGGGACAATCACACCTTACGGAAACCACAAATTAAAACTCACATAGAGTTTTAATTTGTGGTTTCAGTAACGTCTGATGATTGCTCTTTAAGCCGTAACCTGGTTTGCTGTACATGTTTTAATAAAGTGACGTGTTGGTTGTGATTGTGTGGTTAATAAGAATAAACTTACACTTTTGCCATTATTGATCAGCTTTTGCAGTCAAACACAACTTGTCTTTTTAATATTATTATTATTAGTAACCATATACTACTAATAATAATAATATTAAAAAGAAAAGTTGTTTGACTGGAAAAACTGATTAATATTATGCAACACAACTTGAGGGGACTTTTGAAAATATACTTTTGCATATACTAAAGTAGAAACAGTGAGGTTGGTCACCCTTGTAACTCAGCAACCCGTCACACGGTTGGCCAAACTTTTACGGAACAATAAAATGCCTAAGATGACAGACATGGTCATTACTCCATAGCGTTGCCACCACTTCACCTCGAATGTTGGCCACAGTTTCACGTATACAGCTGTGTTTTCTGTATAACAGATCTGAGCTCTTCTGGGACGTTACGCAGCGTTGAGTAGTAACTCTGTACCGATGTTTCGGGACAACTTATCGATCCATTGTTCAAGGATCAAGAAGTCCAAGAAGACCCTTGAAAATGGGAGCACTAGGTTGTCCCGAAACGTCGCTGTAGAATTACCACTCAACACCCCGTAACATCCGAGAAAAGTGCATATCTCAGTTACACCGCGACGGAAGCCTGAAAATCACGCGGACCTGAGGTTCTATAGTTATTGTATCTTACTGTACATAGGCAGAAATCCATGTGCATTAGCAGAACTACCTGCTGTTTGCCTAAGCAAAGTCCACCCTCGCTGCACACATGTGGGCAGAATATTGGAATTTCCTAATGGCAACTGTTTATGAAAGTCTCCAATTCATTGATAGCGTCAGGTCACAAAGCAAGACAAACTGTGCTTTATAGGAGCATTGTTCACGCCTGTGACTCTGTGACCTTGCCCCGATGACTGTGGTGACCACCACCGGAACATGAAACTTTTTAGACACTAACTTAATGGTTACCAGTGGCGCACCAAAGGGGCGGGGGTGGGGGGGCTGGATGCCTGGCTGCAGCTCTCCTCAACTCGCCAAAACCGAAATTAGAAGAACAGAGATTCTGTGGATATTATGATATCATATTTTTACGTGATTTACCCTTCAGCCGAAACCAGCCACTGAAATCGGCCGGTCACTAGTACATTAGAATTTTGAAAAATAAATTAATAAAATTAAAAAATAAACAAGACGACAGCACATTCGTTGCCGTGCGGCAGAACTTCTGTCCTCACATGCCATTCCCGATTAGGATCGTAACAATCTTAGCATTTTAATAGTTTTAATCGCATTTTATGGGCTTATATTCCTTCCTCACTATTTTTAAACACAAATTGTGAACCTGAAGGTGACCTGAAATAGGTCGAAACATGTAATTCTACATAATAAATAGAGTTTAGTTATGTCTAGACGGATTCCGACTTGATTTCTGCCACAAACAACACAACGGGGTTACATATTCTAAGGTCTACACTGTTTGTTTGGCAACACAGGGGCTGTTTTCAGTATTTCTGATTGGCTTTGCAGGGTAAGTTTATGCTTGCTGGATATTTATAGCCAGCGCCTGTGGGCTGTAGGACGGTGATGGATGGTGGCGGAGCTGGGGTGTTTAAATGATCCACCGAAATTTACTTGCAGTGGCATTGCTGCTGGTAGGGCCTCTTATACCAGGAAGGTTTGTGGTGAGAAACCAAAAGAAGAGACAAACCATCGACCCTCCACGATGGCTGGGGGTTTGGGCGTAGGGTCCAAAACCCTACCTCGTAAAACCTAAACTGTTTCGAAACCAAAATGACCTAAGAGCTGAAAATGGTCTATGAGATTGGCACCTGAAATGTCCGAAATTTCTTTAAAGTTGGAGCGCTGAGGTCATTTTTACAACACCTGTTGACCTATCGAGTAAACTTGATACAGCACTTCCCATTTGATGTATTAATCACAGGTGTGTGTTCATTTGCTGTTCAGTCACACCATCAACTTATATTCGTTTCGTAGTCCTTCCCTCTTGCACCTACTCACAGTAGGTGTCGAGGTTGTTTATTTTCACTTGATCACACTCAGACACACACCACACTCAGTAGGATTCCTCTGGACGAGTGATCGGCCCCTCGCAGAGACCTCTACCTGACAAAACAAACACTGCACAAGACAGACATCCATGCCCCCAGCGGGATTCGAGCCCACGATCGCAGCAAGTGCTCGGCCGCAGACTTAGGCCTTAGACCGCGCGGCCACCGGGATAGGCCAACAATTTGTATTACATACGTTTTTTCTTGGCAGCTAGTTTCGGCTCGGGGACTGTTCCATCATCAGGCCATTAACCCTTTAAAGACGAAGCGTATCTGTTTTATATAAGGGCTCAGTGCGTACCGCGCTGTAAACACTCTCCACTTCGGTTATACAAACCAATCTCTTAATGTTTTATAAGGCAAAAGTTGCTGCTTGTTCTGAGATCCGTACAAAACACATAAACGCAATGTGGGCACCACGTAGAATTTTTTAATGTTAAACCTGGTGGTATTAAGAAAAAATACAAAACGCAAGCTGTGTATAATTACAGGTAGGAGATCCGCCCCTTTACACCAATGGATACATTATGACTGCGTATAAGACACTTAGTCTTTTTCAGTGAAGGCTAAAGCAATGTTAAAACTGTGTAATACTCAAGTTAATGTTAAAATACCAAAGTAATAAAACAATAGAAAATTGTTTTTAATGCTGTGCATCTTCCGTGCAGTTGTTTATTATACAAGTTTATTAATAAAACCAACTACTGCACAATTACATTTGTATAATCTCCGACATATTTCGGCCCCAATTATTCGGCCATCTTCAGGGAGAATATTTTTCTTAGACAACAAGCAGCATGATTCATTAGTAAATGACTGATTATTATCACATGTACATATACATCACATAACATATGATAGTGATTATTATTATATGTGATAATAATCAAGCACTCCCTAATGAATCACACATTGCTCGTTGTCTAAGAAAAGCATCCTCCCTGATGATGGACATATAATTGAGGCCGAAACATGTCGGAGATTACAAATTAATTGTGCAGTAGTTTGTTGATAAGTAAACTTGTATAATAGAAAATAGTATTTTAAAAAAGTAATTTAACAAAGAGATTTGACACAAAGAGTCAACTTAAAAGCTTTTATGTATAATACAGTAGCAGTTTGGAACGCGAGAAGCTACCGGTGTCACCCAATATATTGCCATGCTATTGCGTTGACAGGTTACATGCAGAAAAATGGCTATACCCTTTGAACACTCTCATTAATTTCCCATAATGATCTTCGTCTATATAAGTTTTAAGAGCGAAGTTTTTATACATACGTTTTGTTGTACGATCTTGCTCCATGGTTCTGGGTTCGGCGCTTTTCTTACGTACTGCTGTTTACTGTAGACAATATACTGCTGTTTACTGTAGACAGTATACTGCTGTTTACTGTAGACAATATACTGCTGTTTACTGGAGACAGTATACTGCTGTTTGCTGTAGACAGTATACTGCTGTTTACTGTAGACAGCATACTGCTGTTTACTGTAGACAGTATACTGCTGTTTGCTGTAGACAGTATACTGCTGTTTACTGTAGACAGTATACTGCTGTTTGCTGTAGACAGTATACTGCTGTTTACTGTTTACAGTAAACAGCTTGAGAATGTTTCTAAAACCATACAGTTATATTTATGAGTGTTCCTAATTTCAGTATCTTTGTTACCTGATTTGTTAGTTACGTCTGGGTACTCGTACGCTGCATAGTACTCATCCACCGCCATGTCTCCTGCATACTCGGTCCTCACATGACCCATTGTGCTTGTGCCTAACACACAACAAAATATGGCATTAATGCAGGAAATTGCTAGTATGTACCGAGAATTTATAGTGTTCGTTTCATGTACAAAAATGAGTTATCACTGTTTCGAGGTAACCTTGCCATTAATCACGCCATAAGTTGTTATCTCACGTGAACAAATTTCTTCTTCTGAAACATGGTTTTTTTGAGCCAGTTTAAACAGATAATTGTTTTAACAACATATTTGCCTGAGTTACTAGCGACGTAATTAAATTTATACATCCCTGTAAGTCTCTTTTGTTAAGAAAAATTTAATCAGAATTTTGTAAACACTTCTGTATGTCTTGTAGCGTTCACAACAACTGTATTCAATAAAATCCTCTCAGGCTGCAAACTATACCAAGTTGCTGAAGTAAATCTTTACCTGTCGTCAGGTTTCTGATGTCAGGTGCACAGAAATCTACCTTCATATATGGATGTAACATGTTACCACGAAATGCTGGTAGCCACCTACCAGAATATACGGTATCATAATCCAGAGGGATACGATCTGAGAACTCATTACCATAAAACCGTGAGAACTCTAGAAGGCAATGTAAGTTGTGCCTTCACGTTTGTGCGTTTTTATGCTATTAACGTTCTGCAAAAATAACTATTTGTGTCAACAGTTGGCGCTGTCTTCAATGACGCAACATGAAGACCAAAGTGGGAAATACAATCACAATGCGTGTGATATGTCTAGAGGTGTCTGAAGCAGGTGTATTTTGTTACATTCCTGACATCAATGTTCAGATTCCATAAATAAAAATCCTAGGTCCATCAAAGCAAACTACTGCTTAACTGACTCTTTACTCTCTTCATCCAATAAAACAATTACTGTCAATATACAATCGCAAATTTGATTTTAAAAGCTATATTTTTAACCCTTCAAAGACGAAGCGTATCTGTTTTATATAAGGACTCAGTGCGTACCGCGCTGTAAACACTCCCCACTTCGGTTATAAAAACCAGTCTCTTAATGTTCTATAAGGCAAACGTTGCTGTTTGTTCTGAGATCCGTACAAAACACATAAACGCAATGTGGGCACCACGTAGAATTTTTTAATGTTAAACCTGGTGGTATGTAAAGTTACCGCTCGGCTTTAAAAGGTTAAAAAAAAAGGCATAACACGATTTACTGTATTATATGCATTAACCATTTAAAGGTTAAGTGGCCTGATTTCCTAAAGATCATTGCTTTTGGAAGGTTTCCAGGCTTCGCCATTTGTACCTCTGATAAGATAAACATATGGATGCGGTGAGCATAAGGGATTGGAAATAATCTAATAATATTTAAAGATTCAGTTCCTACCGCGCAGTAAACACACTCTGTCTCGGTTATAAAAACCAGTCAGTTAATGTTGGATAGGAAAGTAATCGCTGTTTGTTCTGAGATCCACACAAAACACACAAATACAGTGTGGGCAGAACGTAGAATTATTTAGTGTTAAACCTGGTGGTACATAAACTAACCACTATGATCTCAAGGGCTAAAGTGTTAGCCAATATGGTGGTAACGTGCTGAACTGTAGAAAGCATTTCAACCCGTGCCTGTACTTTGACCCCATCTGATACTACGTCACTGCCACGTCAGACCTGATAAGAAGTGGGCTAATATCCTGTAAACTCATAGTCCAATTTTTAAATTCACAGGAGACCGCACGCTTTCAACCCTTACGCTTGGATGGTCACACAACTTCACATCTGGGTCATCATAATCAGTTATCGACTTTAGGTGAAGCGGGTGAAAAGCTACGATGAAAAGAGCATGAAGATGCTGGGTTACACTTTTCTACATTTATGCTGTGCTACAAAATGAGATCTAGCCACGTCCTCGGTACTCGTTTTAGAGTTTTGATAACTAATTAACTCCATGGAGCAGAGGCCTTCTTGAGAAGCTAATAGTTTCTCAACTAGTCAAGAAATTCCCCGCATTTTGTGGAACCCGGAGGTTCATTACAGCATTCACAAGAGCCCGCCACCTGTCCCTATCCTGAGCCAGCTCAATCCAGTTCATGCCCCCCACCCCACTTCCCGAATATCCATCTTAATATTATCCTCCCATCTACGCCTGGGTCTCCCAAGTGGTCGCCTTCCCTTGGATCTCCCCACCAAAATCCGGTATGCACCTCTCTCCGCCCCCGTACGTGCCACATGCCCCGTCCATCTCATTCTTCTCGATTTGATTACCCCGATAATATTTGGTGATGAGTAAAGGTCATTAAGTTCCTCCTTATGTAGTCTTCTCCACTCCCCTGTCGCTTCGTCCCTCTTAGGCCCAAATATCCTCCTCAGCACCCTATTCTCGAACACCCTCAGTCTTTGTTCCTCCCTCAGGGTGAGAGACCAAGTTTCACACCCAATAAAAATAACAGGTAAAACTACAGTTTTGTGTTCCCTAATCTTTGTGTGTTTGGATAGCAATCTGGAAGACAAAAGATTCTGCACCGAATGATAGCAAGCATTCCCCTACTTCGGTGATACATGCTCTAACAGTATTGGCGTTCTGGCTCCCGTTAGCCAAGTCGTGGGGCTTTCTGCTTGGGAAAAATATCTGTCTTCAGGGAACAAATAAGTGAGTCTGCCATTTACGGCCCCAAAGAGAACTTTAAAAATAGAAAAAGGTGGGTATTTAATCTGGCTGGCCAAATTGAATACCGTCGACTAGTCTAGATGGAAGTCACGTATCTTTAAAAGGTGAGGCTATCCCATTACAGGCCTTGACAGGCCCTGAGGGTTCCAGGAGGTTGAGGTCCCCACATTTCTAGACAATCGACACATGAAGGTGGTAAAATTGTCAGCCCTACGCACCGGCCGCCTTCACCCCCCCCCCCCCAAGAAATATTCCTGGTACTTATTTCTGTTAGACGCTGAGTCGATCCCAGGGCCATCGGGAATAGAACCCGCGACCTTCCGGTTTGTAGCGCAGTGCCTCAACCAACTGCGCCACCGCGTGCCCCCACATATTTTTAATACACGGGTAAACTTGTGATTTGATCTCTTTTTAGATTTTATGGAGCGTAGAATGGTAGTTCCTCATCGACGTTTCGGGACAACCTATTGCTTCCATCTTTGAGGATCAAGCTGTCCAAGTCTTTTTGGATTTCTTGACGCATGAAGATGGGACCGATAGGTTGTCCCGAAACGTCGGTGAAAAACTACCATACTACGCTGCATAAAATCTCGAAAGAGGGCAGATGTTATTTGCACCGATTCGGAATCTTGAAATCATGTGAAGGTGAAGTTGTCACAGTCCACGCCATGAAATTTATAAGGGGGAGGGTCACTGTAAAGGTAAAGGTTCGCCCTATAACAGGCCCTGAGGGCCCAAGAGGGGGAGTAGAGTTATAGCTCTACTCTTTCGTGAGCCTCGGCAGGAGGGGGGATGGGGTGGCTAGCCCCACGCCCCGGCCGCTTTACCCCCGGGAAAGAGACCCGGTACCCATTGTACAGGAGGCTGGGTGGGCCCCAGGGCCGGTCTGGACGGATGCGGAAAATCTCGCCCCCACCGGGATTCGATCCCCGGACCGTCCAGCCCGTAGCGAGTCGCTATCGCGGCCCACGGAGGGTAACTGTACTTACACTAATTCTTAGAAATGACTGCTCAGTATCACGCCCTGGCCGCTTATCCGCGGTAAAGAACACCGGTACCCAAAGAATAGGAGGCTGGACTGGCCCCAGAACCAGTCTGGAAGTTTTGAAATAAAATAAAAATATCTTGCCCGTGCGGGGATTTCAACACCGGAGCCACGTATCTTTATGTGTGTAAATTTGCAATGTTCAGATCATATCCCGATTTGTACAGTAAGGGTTCAGGGCATGCGGCGGACAGCACTGGCCTGTCCGTCAGCACTAATACCTTTGTCCCCAAGCTGAACCGGTTTTGGACTCTGTTAGGTGGTCAGAAGCTTTGAATGGCATTTCCATACAGAAGTAATTTGGTCATCCAGCGTTTTGATTCCAGTACATCTCAGTTCAGTGTGAGAAGTGGTCGAGTGCAGACGTTTGACTGAGAACTGAACTAAAGGTAAGTGTGTGTGTGTGTGTGTGTGTGTGTGTGTGTGTGAAGTGCGGGCGTGTGTGTGTGTGTGTGAAGTGCGGGTGTGTGTGTGTGTGTGTGTGTGTGTGTGTGTGTGTGTGTATGTGTAGGTGTGTGTATGTGTGTGAAGTGCGGATGTCTGTGTGTGTATGTGTAGGTGTGTGTATGTGTGTGAAGTGCGGGTGTG
>BLKM01000363.1:1293284-1395409 GCA_013340265.1 Coptotermes formosanus
CTTTAACTACAGAGACCTTGAATATTGATACAAGCTCCTCCGAAACGTCGGTAACCCTCTTTCGAACTACACTGCGTCCTATACCACACAACATTAGACGTCTAATTGAGCTATAATTGTGCTGAAGTCTGCGTTCTTCTGGAATATTACGCTGCGTCGAGTGGTAATAATCTACCGACGTTTCGGGGCAGGTGCGCACCTACAATTTTTCCTTGAGGGAGGTTGAACCTGAGGCTATACATAATTTATGTTTGATTTTAAAAATTATGTTATAAAAATCATGTTGTAAGTACAACATAACCCTGCCTGTAACTGCATCTATATACATACAAATACAACTACATGATCCATGACTCAATCACAGTGTCCCGTCTCCTTTTTTTAATTTTATTAATTTATTTATCAAAATTCTATCGTATTAGTCATCAGCCGATTTCAGTGGCTGATTTCGGCTGAAGGGTAAATCACATACAAGGTTTTATATCATCGTGCCTGCAAAATCTGTGTTCTTTGAACTTCGGTTTTGGAGACTTACGAGGGCTCCAGCCCGGCAGCCCCGCCCCTGGGTGCGCCTAAGTCGAAATGTAATAATTTTTCTTTCATTTCACATCGTATATTTTAATTTCGAATTCATGTTAGCAGGTAGAGTTTCCTGGTACCCACTCATAAAAAAATTCAATAGGAGGATTCAGGTCTTCAGAGTTGTTACGCTAAACAGCCGATATATCGATTCCCAGCATTTCAAAGAAACGTACTGCCTTCTTCTTTAAGGGTCTTCAACGACTCCTTGACCTTTGTGGGTGAAAGCAGTGCATTCTCCCGAAACGTCAGAAATCAATAACCCTATCACCCAACGTAACATCCCAGAAGACCTGAATACTCACCATCAAAGCTGTGGAAATTTTAAATTTCGCAAAAATAAAATGATTTCAGTAACTTTTGGTTGTGTCTGCAGCTCAATGTGTCGGCCTCCAAATTAACAGTGATGTCGGAGAAGTTGCAGTACTTCCACGGAGCAGTGGACAGCATTACGGTGACGTTGCTCCTTGAATTTCAGGGCTACGTTCCTGAAAATCGGAATGTACAGAGGAGCATTCTTTTTCATTAGACTTAAAATATCTACCACTCTAACCGATATAGATTCCGCCATCTGCCAGCGAAAACAACGCTAACCTAATTTCTTATAACTGTTCACTCCGTGCATTGTCTTGCTCAACCCAGTCAATTTATTACACCAACCAGACGCATTCTAATATTCACATATAAGTGTTACACATAAAGCTGCGAAGATGGTTCACTTATACTGAAATATGTCAGAGACATGTATAACACTTACATGTGAATATTAGAGTGCATTTTGTTGATGTAATGAACTGACTGTATTGAATGCGGATCCATTTCCGTACAACGTTAATTGAAATTTTTGCGACTAAAATTCATCAGCCTTTTAAAGGGAAAATAGTTCGGAGCAAGGTTAATGAGGACCGTCTGTAATCTATCGTTATTATTATCATCATAATCATCATCATCATTATCATCGTCATCTTAAATTCAGACAAATCATAGATTCAGGACAGCCCCAGTAACGATAAAATTGTTATGGCTTTGAGGTTTCACCATTTGAAAAAATGGGTTCAATTCTTTAGCCACTACAGGGGCTTAATTTTAATACAGTAGGTAGGCAAGAATTTTTTTAAATTAGACTAAATATTTTTGTAAATTGAAATGTATTGCAGACAACACCTAAAGTGACTTTTGAGGTTCTCACAGCGGTACAGACAAAAATTCCAGTTTTCTGGTACCTGACACAGTATAGATTACATTATAGATACCGATGTTTCGGAGGATTTTCGTGCCTCTATCTTCAGGGTAATCCAGCAGTAGGGAAGCAGTCATCTTGGATTATCCTGAAGGTGGAGTCAGCATGCTTCTTCGAAACATTTATGCGTATATGAAAATCTACAGGTTACTATATTTCACGTGACGTTCTTCTTGTTTGCGTATTGTGCTCTTTCTTTAACATAAGAGACGGTGTTACATAACCATAGACAAATTGGCAACGTTATCACTTGCCTGATTTAATTACAAACCGGATGTATATTTACCAGTATTATTTTGTTTTTCGTATTCTGCCATTCTGAAGCATCTTAACCTTTTAAAACCTAGCGGTAACTTTATGTACTACCCCGTTTAACATTCAGAAATTCTACGTGGTGCCCACATTGCGTTTATGTGTTTTGTACGGATCTCAGAACAAACAGCAGCTTTTGCCTTATGCGACGTTAAGAGATCGTTTTATATAACCGAAGTGTAGAGTGTTTACCGCGCGGTACGAACTGAGTCCTTAAATAAAAACAGATACGCTTCGTCTTTAAAGGGTTAAAGCAGTTTATTACTTGGTTCAAATGATTGCTGTTGCTCAGTGTGTTCTTATATCAGATTCTTGTAGTAGCTTTGCATGTATTTACTTGTAAACCGAAGTCTTGCATGGCTTATATTATAATTTTTTTTTCATTCACTATGGCATGCATATTCTTCTGCGGGTAATTAACATCACAACATAAAGCAGTGTTCAGTTTAGGTTATGCAGTTCTAAATTTACTGGTTCTACTTCAATCCCTGACAGCATATTCTAAAGAAAAGTTGACAGAATAATATGCAAAATATACCGTCTCTTTTCGCGTCGCATCTGATTACTATGATCGCAATAATAATCATCATAACTGTACACCACTAATAATTCAGTTCCCGTTTATTAAAGTGCTAGCTTAAGAGAACAAAAGCCAACTACAGAAGTAGCACAAAATAATTAAAACACAAATTACACAAATAAACACACACAAACACAAACAAAACAAATAATAATAATAAGAAGAATAATTCAATTCAGTCGGTATTTATTAACGTGCAGGCTTAACAGCAAGAGTGCCTATTATAAAACCAGCACAAGGACACAAATACAACACAAAAACAGCACAAATACACAAAACAAACACTAAACAAACAAACAAACAAATAATAATAGTAATAATAATAATAAAGTAAATCTATCGCTTTAGAGGCCTGCACGGGCCTTTAGGGCTCCAGGAGGTTGAGGCTCCCAGAATTTCTTGACAGTCGGGGTGTGAAGGTGTCAACCATACGCACCGGCCGGTTTTACCACCAACCACTCCTCTTTCCCCCTCCCCTCCCCCCACACAGGAGATATACCTGCTATTCATTTCTGCTCTAGGCTGAATCGACACCAGTGCCATAGTGCTGGAAAAATCCCAATGACCCCACTGGGAATCGAACCCGCGGCCTTCCGACTTACAGGGCAGTGCCTCAACCAACTGCGCCACAGCGTAATAATAAGAAGAATAATAATAGGAAGAGACATTATTTTTGCGGGATTTTAGGTTTTCGTGGCCTTGATATTGGATATTCTAGTCTTCTGGGATTGTACACTGTTTAGAGGGTAATTTAACAATTCCGACGTTTCGGAAGAACGGAGGACCTTTATCTTCAAGGGATAGTGACTCCTAGTAGGCATGGACTCTTGATTACCCTCTACACAGGGCAACATCCCACAAGATTAAGCCTTCAGGCATTATTGTCCTTATGGCTATCCGTACAGTTCAGCTATACGACACTGTCAGCTGTTTACAAAGTTCTGATATATTTCGATTAGAGAATGAGAAGAATACGCTGCAATCGGGGCAACGCGCCACTCTTACTTTCGAGGCACGTCCCCCATGTGCTTACCTGGCAACACTTGAACACAAGCTACAGATTTCTGTGCCCGTCCTTAGATCTGAGAGCCTGTGGTTCCAATTCCGATTTGTGCTGTATTCATTAGGACTGATGACGTGCAAATTTAAACGCGGGGTGTCTTCTGAAATGTTTATTAGTAACCACTACACACACGACCAGGCGTCTCAGAACATGGAGACAGTCGCCGGGCGTCGCTGTTGCTGATATCTGCAACACAGCTGCCCTAACGGTCCAGTGGCCCGGCACGTCGGCGCTAGGTTTCTGCAATCAATTGTAGGAACATTCACTGCGCCTGTCGGAAATGCGACGCCTTCAGCAAATCACTCGCTTCTATTCCTAGTAGGGTAAAATGGGCCGGGGGGGGGGGGGATGATACCCGCGAAGTTCGAGATCTTAGATTCCTATTAGGAATTGTAGTCCATGTTAATACGTTACGGATATGAATACGTATTCTTTGCAAATCTAATTAAGAGTGAAAATGGTGTCCAAGATTATATGGTTGAAAATTTTCGTCATGTATATATATATATGTATATTACAAAACACAGAAATCTGAATTTTTCTTCTTCTTATTATTATTTTGCTTAGTATGAAGCAGCGGGTTCGCACCCATAATTTTTCTTTGGACGGGCGGGACTGATCCCGAGGCTATATATAATTTATATTTGGTTTTAAGAATTATGTTATAAAAATCATGTAAGTAAAATGTAACGCTGTCTGCAACTACATTTATATATATGCGAATATAATTACAGGTTTCATGACTCAATCACAGTGTCATATATTTTTACTTTTTTTAAATTTTATTAATTTATTTTTCAAAATTCTAATGTATTAGTCGTCAAATAATTTCAGTGGGTGATTTCGGCTGAAGGGCGAAACACGTAAAACTTTTATTATCATAATATCTGCAAAATCTGTGTTTGGGGGACTGCAGCCCGGCAGCCCCCCCCCACCCCATCCTTGATTGCGCCCCTGCGAAGCACATTAAGGTGTTATAAATAAATGTGTGTCTTTTCTCACATCGGTGTCCTTTGCACTGAGGACCAAGTCAATTTTCTTTCCTGTCTTAGGTGAAGCTTAGGCTTCCAAACACCCTCTTTCCCGCCCTCCTGCAATCAACCCCACAGTTGCTATAACTGCACACTTATAATACAAAATTATAGTAATAACAGTATTCTTGGTACCTTCTTTAAATGCAGTCTTTAAAACACTTTATTCCTGCTCCCCGAATTTTTGCTCAAATTCTGCCACCGTAGGCGACCGTCTAGTTTTTTAGTGGGTCAAGCCGGCCTTACCTGTATAACATGCGTTATGTTTCTCGTACTACTATGAGACATGTTAAATCAAGACAGACAAGGTACGTATAACAATTTTTACCGACTTCATCATGTTATGCAGTGAGATTTCAGTATTACTACATTTACTGACGTGGGAACATATTTAAAACACAAGTGTGTATGCAAGTGAATATTTAGAAATTTAATGTGTTCCATGTCCGTGCAGTATATTATACAAAAAACATTAAACACCAACAAATGCACAAAGAGTTTTTTCGTCAATTATAACACACTCCTACATGTTTCGACCCTGCTGGATCATCTTCAGGGAGAAACTTTCCGTTGTCGTTACACTAGGTTGCACTATACAGTTGAGCGAGAATATGCTGTTGACTGTGCACTGCGCCGCTTATGGAGGCGTGAACTCTTTGTTGTCTCAGCTTGACAACGGAAAGTTTCTCCCTGAAGATGACCCAGCAGGATCGAAACATGTAGGAGTGTGTTATAATTGACGAAAAAACTCTTTGTGCCTTTGTTGGTGTTTAATGTTTTTTGAATATTTAGAATTTGTGACCTTACAAATTTTATTTATTTCTAGGCACGGACGGCTCGAAGTCTTTTGCTGCCCTGGTTGAAGTTTTGGCTTAGATCCTCAAGTCTGCCAGCTGAAGAAGGAAGTATTTTTATCCGTGAATTCCAGTCTTGGGGAATGTCACGCTCCAATGCCAGGTAGGTGGTTTCCGACCGTTCCATGAGACGTCTTGCTCTCGTGTTAAAGGTAAAGAAAATAAACACATTTGGTTTTTATGTTAAGTACCTATGACTTTTGAAAACTCACTGCATGAATTCAGGCTTCCATTGCGATGTAAGTGAGATCTGCCATCTTTTTAAATTTTACGCAGCATAGTGTAGCAGTTCCGTACCGACGTTTCGGGACAACCTATGGGCCACATTTCAAGGGTACAGTTGACCCTTGAAGATGGGACCCATAGGTTGTCCCGAAACGTCGGTACGAAACTACCACACTACGCTGAGTAAAATCCCAAAAGAGCGCATGTCTTATTGCATGAAACGTAGCAATTCTATGTTTTAGCAGCATCATGTCTGAGACATCGAAATAAGAAGAGCGACAATGTATTTATACTTCATGGTTAAGGGGATCAAAATCTGGAAACACGGATCAGTGGCATCTGCCAAATTGTGCGATTGCAGTAACACCTCTGTTTTGTGGCAGCAACTAAATAGTATCACCGCTGCAAAGATAAAACACGGGTAGGCGTGTATACATCGACCCTACTCCATGGTATAGTCGATGATGTCATATATCGATATGTCTCGATTGCAGCGGTGACGCCATATTGGCATCTGTTGTGTTATGTTGGTTTTATTTAGGAAATTACAAAGAAATATTCTGTTTTGTGAAAAAAAGGTAGCTGGAAAACAGTTTGTAAGGTTAGTAAAATTTATACTCCATAGTTATCAATAAACATTATCTAGTATGTGTTACGAACATGTAAATCTGGAGTGCTACACGAGCACGGAACATTGTTTGTGTGTGGTGAGATAGCAATGCCCTAGAGTGAGAAATGCAGTTGCATGTTTTGAATGTAATTAAACCCTCTGTGTTATATTAAGTGTGTAGACGTTTATTCACTATGCGTAAGTACTATATTCACTTAGGTAATACCCACTGAAGGTCGATATTATGAGTCGGTGTATTTGTACTTGTCAGATGCCGAAGTTAAGAGGAAAAGAATTGTAAATGGTAAGGTTGAAGCGCTGTTGTTGCATAAAATGTAGTTCTGGAATATCATCACTCTGTTTTTTTTAATCTCTTGTAATTTTTCGGGAATATATATAGTTTGTTCATGGAATTGCGTTGTTTATCTGTTTGAAGTTCATAAATAGTTCACTTCTATTGCTACCAAATATGCTTGTTGATCATTAGTGAAGCGTATGATCTACACCACACATTCCAACGTTCAGAGTTGTCACTAGTTACAGTTATGACAGTTTTCGTTATAGATTTATAAAGAAGACACACTCTAGGTCAGGGCAACCAATTACAGCTGCAGGAGAATTAAAGAGGTGTAGAATGGATTTAGTGGGCTTACAGCAAGTCAGTTGGGATAAGGATGGCACTGAACCAGTAGAGGTGTGTACTCTTTCATACGGAGAGGTGGATGAAAACCATGATTGAGGGACACAGATTTTTATGCATAGCAAAGTAAGAGCAGATTAAATTAGAAGAATGTCTGCTACCATTCTGTTCAGAAGCCTTTTCTCATTTGCTATCTAAAAAAATAAAGTATACATGACTGTAAATTTGCCTGTTGTTTGATGTGGGTGTGAGACATAATCTCACACGTTAAGGGGTGAATATAGATGAAGATAACGTTTAAAATTTGGCAATGCTGAAATATTTGGGAATGGTGCAAATTAGCAGGTTTCATATGATTTCCTTATGCATTCTGCTTATAAGACTTGAATCCTCTGCTGGTGGCTAATAGAGTTGCAGTATTTATGTGTTCTTACTTAGTAAATTAGATAGCAGCATTATATGCAGGGTTGTTAAATTAACAAAGAAACCCACTTTTCTTTCAGTAATTCCTATTTTTATGTTACAGATGACCGTGACAGTGTACCAGTACCTGTTTCATATAGGAAGGTAAAACAATTGATGCTAGATTTGAGGGTTTGAACTATGATGATTGTCCACATTCATCTGACTCATTATCAGGTTAGTTTGAACATCGTGAAACATGTTGACATTCTGTCATGTGTTCCATTGTTTACTGTGTATTGCAATGGCTCAGCATATGTTACCCAAACAGGGGCACTGGCAGCAGGGTGCAGGGTGATGCATTTGCACTACCTCAAGATTTTTATTTAATTTACTTTTGTATGTTTAATAGTTTATTATATCAAACAATAAAAATTCTACAAAAATGAAATCATGCAGTTCCTGCAGGTTTAGTCCAAGGATGAGTTAAATAGTTCCTGTCTTAGAATAAAAATTGCAGTCCACTTGGTTTCTCTGCAGACTTAGTGATTACTGTGTTTATAAATTGAACATTGCCATCAGTCAGTTTCCTATGCACACTCATCATACACAGGCCGTATGTTGTTGTTTATGTCCGTGCCTGTGCTCTTCTAAAGGTGGTAAATCAATCTGGTGCTTTACGTATAGGTAGTGTGCACTATGTTGTGAAAAATCTTGCCATCGGTGATGTGCCCAAACATTTTGATATTGTGGGTTGTGCTTCATTCTTTTCTCTCTGGCAGTGGCTCAACATCTGGTGCCCAAACATTTTAATATATAGCATTTTGGTCCAATCTTTGTGTGGGCTGGGATAGCGTAGTCAGCATAGTGACTCGCTACAGGCTGGACGCTTTAGGGATCGAATCCCGGTGGGGGCAAGAATTTCTGCACCCATCCAGATGGCACCTGGGGCCCACCCAGCCTCCTGTTCAATGGGTACTGGGTCTTTCCCTGGGGGGGGGGGGGTAAAGTGGCCGGGGCATGGGGCTAGCCACCCCGCCTCATTCTTGTGCTGAAGCTAACGAAAGGGTAGAGCTACACGTCTACTCCCTCTTGGGCCTTAATGGGCTGTATAGGGTCCCTCTCCCCCCCCCTCCCACTTTTTATGCAGTGGCTCAGAGTGTGGTACCTAAACATTTTGATATTTTGTGTTGTGCTACATGCATTATTGTTTAGCATTGGCTCAGAGTATGGTACCTAAACATTTTGATATTTTGTGTTGTGCTACATGCATTATTGTTTAGCAGTGGCTCAGAGTGTGGTACCTAAACATTTTGATATTTTGTGTTGTGCTACATGCATTATTGTTTAGCATTGGCTCAATGTGTGGTACCTAAACATTTTGATATTTTGTGTTGTGCTACATGCATTATTGTTTAGCATTGGCTCAATGTGTGGTACCTAAACATCAAAATACTGCCATAATAACATGTCATATAATAGCATGGCTTCCTGCATATGGTGATATAGTATGATCTTGTGAGAAGTATTTGTGTCATGTCTTGTTTCAAGTTTGGTAAAATTATGTCTGAAACTTAAGAACATATTTCACACATTTGGAGAATTTGCTTTGTCATGAGTGCACATGTACATTTACAACCAGTACATGCAGAAAAACAGGCCCCCAGAGACAGCTGTTTTAAGGTTCTGGATCTTTGGTCTTGTAGGTTGTTGCGTTGAATAACAGCCCAGAAAACCAAAGATCTCAAGTGCACTGTGGTGGTGGCCTGAAATCTTACAGGAGTTTCAAGTCAGTCTGTGCCAAGTCTCAACCAAGTCTCCGCAATCTAATACTTTTTCTACTCTGATAATAAGATTGAATTTTGATGATTCAGTTAGTTCACCCAGTGTTGTCCCTGTCAGAAATTTTTGGTAAACCACCTCTTCTGAAGTGCCAGAGATGAAGGAACTTGTGAATAGAATTTTTTTGTGGTATGTGTTAAGAAATTTACAAATGTATGCTGTATGCTGGTGTTTTGTATTACAGTGTTTATGTTTTGTTTTCATTAATTTTTGTGATAGTTTGTGTCTGTATGGTATGAAAATGGGCTTCCAAGAATGAAACCCCAATTTATAATGTTGCAGTTACAGTTAATAAGGATTGAAGTTGCAATGGCTTGCTGTGCAGTTGTCCAGGAACCGCTGAGGTCATAAGTGTGGGGGTTGCCTGTATTTTTGTTCTAAGCTGTAAACATTAAACAGTCGTGCAGCTAAATTATGCATTGTGCCTTGCTTAGCTGCATTTTGTGGTGGTTGATGGTGAAAACTTAATTGAAGTAAAACCTCGTAGTCACGTGGAACTTGTAAAAGGCGTTACCTTGTTTCTGTAGCTTTTTTTATCAGGTGTGAGTATTTACCAAGGCAGTGTGAATAGACATTTTTTCAAGTGACATTAGCTTGTTACTTGTGTGAGGTTCCTATTCACTTCCAATAATTCTGTAGTTTGTTTAACTGAGATATTCTGTGGGAATTTTTTTTTTTGTCCAGATATGGAAACTGCCGGTATTCTGTTTGTTTTCAGTTAATCCAATTTCTGACGATCTGCTTAGTGACTGTACTGCATGCCAGGTCCAAGTCGTACATAAATGGCTCTTAAAGTCCATTTTTGTCAGTTAATCACATGTGTCAGTCTTTAAATTTCCCTATGTTTTGGCATCCAAAATCAGTTGCTTGTTTCTGTATTCAGCCAGTGTCAGTCACAAGTAATCCCATCCCCAGAGTAATTGACAGTTAATATGTTAATTGTCAAGTTCTTTGATTGCAGCTTTGCTCTCTGATTGAATGTATGTGTTAGTGTTGTCATAGCCATAATCCATATTCTGTGTTGCAGAATATGTCAGAGCTTTTATGGTAAATTCAGTAAGTCAGTTGAAGAACTCCCATATACAATAATTCAAATATTACACAAAATGGATTGATATAAAATAAACGTATGTCCATTTAATTAATAACATTCACTGGGGTTGAGTGTGCATGTTTTCATTAATGTAAAGAGTTGATTATTGGCTCAGTTGTATTACTGTCATTTCTGAAAGTTTTTGCTTAAAACTTGGGGATAAAATTCCAGGTTTTTACTTGTGTGTTTTGAGGAAAGGATTCTATGTTTGTATTACTTTTGCAGCCACTTTTTCATTCCTGTTTGATAATTTTGCAAAGCTTTTACTATAAGTTGAGGACAGTATACAAAATGGGGACACCAACAAGAATCAGTAACAAAGAACGTATAATCAAGAAAATAGGAAAATACTGTATGTATTTGATGGGACTGTATTCATATTATTAGTGTTAGTGTTAGGTGTGTACCCCATAGAAACAAGGATTTATGCAGAATGGGCAGAAAAACTCAGTAAACTTTTACTTTCTGCACAGAATGTGGACATCCCAGATGCAGGCCCAGCCTCAGCTGCCACAGAAGCAGCAGCAGCAACAGCAGCAGCAGCAAGCATCAAACCTGCGTACCCTGGGAATGACCTCTGCTATTAGCTTAGCTGGGCCCAAACAGATTGACCACCAGAGAACAACAGAGTTGCAGCTCGTTCTCGTACCCTACAATGTGTTCGAAACAGATGAAGAGCTAAATCATCGGTAATGTGAATGATATTTTTGTGTTTGTCACGTGTTTGTAAAGTTGGGCCATGAATGTAAGGGCCTAAATTACAGCCGTGCCGTGGCTCAGGTGGTTAGCCACCGACCTCCTCTCCCGGAGGCCCGGGTTGAATCCCAGGTCACTGCATGTGGGATTTGTGGTGGACAGAGTGGAACTGGGACAGGTTTTTCTCTGAGTACTTCAGTTCTCCCCTGTCAGTTTTATTTCATAGGTGCTGCATTACTTGGAAGAGGACAAGGGCCTAAATTAGAGCTAGTGTGTGAGTGTGTGATGATTCTGATTGTACTTGTGTTTTGACAGGACAGTATTATGCTATTGTACAGGCATGTTCCAATTTAGTAGAAGAACAAAGTGGAAAGTTTTCTGTTTTAAGTATTATGTAACTGTAACCCTAAATGTCTGGTGAACTGAAGGGATTTCATAGTAAACTGTGATTGAATTGTACTAGAATTGTACTAGAACCAGAATTGAAACATAACATTTATTTCCCAGCACAGGTCTGATGGTATTTTTCATTGTTTTGTAGCACATAAATATGATTTTCAAGTTAATCTGTTTAATTTTGACTATAGTTTTGTTTGATTTGTGATATACTTGTTTCTCAGTGGACGTGTTTTTCAGGTAGTCACATACTGTACGTAGGGGCTAGGATTGTGTAGTCAGTATAATACAAATGTGTGGGCTGGAAGGTCTGGCGTTTAAATTCTGGTGGGAGGAGATTTTCTAATCTCCAAACGTGTCCAGACCAGCCCTAAGGTCCACTCAGTCTCCTATTCATTGGGTGCTGAGGCTCTTTCTAGGGGGGTAAAGTGACCACAGCTTGATTTTGGCTTGTCACCTCCATCTAGTGCCGAGGTTGAGACACAGTGGAGCTATACCTCTACTCCCACTCTGTGCCTCCATGGCATGTATGGGACAACTGTACCTTTTTCATATACCATATGTGTGGGAAGTCGGATGTTCAGAAGTAGAGCCAAACCTGGTTATAATGACGTCAGTTTAAGCAAGACCTTGTATATATGAGGGTAGATCAAATATAAACCGACCTCAGCTTTCAATTTTTTATTGAAATATAATTTTACAAAATAAAAAATTCTCACTTTTCTACATAATTTCCTCCTTTCTCTATGCATTTTTGCCAGCAGATTGGGAGTTCTTTTATTCCTGCATCGTAGAATGAAGGAGGATGCATCTGTAGCCACTTGCGCACGAAATTCTTGACCTGCTGATCATCGTCGAAATGCTGCCGCCCTAGCGCCTCCTTAAGGGGTCCAAACATGTGGTAGTCGCAAGGGGAGAGGTCTGGGCTGTATAGCGGGTGTTCTAGGGCAGTCCAGTACATCTGAGCCAATTTTTCTTGGGTTAGGGCTGTGGAATGGGGTCTGGCGTTGTCGTGAAGCAGCAGCACGTCTCGAAAGGGGAAACCTCGCCTTTTCGATCGATAGGCTGCTCGAACCTTCTCCAATAGGTCGCAATAATAGGCCGCATTGATGGTTCTGCGAACGTGAAGGAAATCTACGAGCAAGACCCCTTTAAAGTCCCAAAAAACTGTTGCCATCACTTTGCCGGCTGACAACCTCGTTTTTGCCTTTACCGGACATTCCTCACCCTTACCTCGCCATTCCTTACGGGCCCTCTTCGTCTGTGGTGTGTAGTGATGCACCCAGGTTTCATTGCAGGTCACTATGCGATGAATAAATGCGTCTCCTTCCTCTTTGTAGCGCGCCAACAGTGTTTCAGAAATTCGAACATGAGCAGTTTTTTGTTGATCACTCAACAGCCTGGGTACCCATTGGGCTGAAATTTTTTGAAACAGCAGCTCGTTTTTGATGATGGATTGCACGCTCCCATAGCTGATACGCGTACCAAGCTCCTGACAAATTTCAACCACAGTAAGCCGACGATCACCTTCAATAAGGTCATGAACCGCTGTGATGTTCTCTGGGGTGATGCTTGTCCTTGGGCGTCGTTGATGACTCGTGTTTTGCATGGCATCTCTTCCTCCACGAAACTCTGTAGGCCAGAATTTCACTTGTTTCTTCAATAGTGTTGATTCCTCATATTGTGCGCGTAATCTATGCCAAATTTCATTGGGCCCAATGTTTTCGTTGGTTTGGAACTTTATTACAACACGTTGCGCAATAGTAATTGGCACCTCTCTCTCACTCATCTTGAATTCAACTAACTGCGGAGAAGGGAGAGTCTGACGGCGAGTTAAGGAGTGTCCCCACTCCCCACCACACCACCGCACAAGGTCAGTACCCAATAGTGCTCATTCGCTGGTTGCAATTGACTGAAGTCGGTTTATATTTGATCTACCTACGTAGCATCAGGTATTCTGTGGTACGAATTAATTCCTCACTATTAACCATAACGTTATACTACTCCTTTATAATGACACTCATTCATAATGACAAAATATTCAGTCCCTTTCATGATGTAAGGGAGTCTGACTGTATTTTGATAAGTTGTTGGGTTATGTGGTGAGTTAGAAAGAAGGACATATTTGAAGGTATTAGCCCATGTCTGTGTTTAAAGACTGGTGAAAACCACAAAAAATTGGTGAGGTAACCAATATCTGAACTGGGACTTCTCAGATATGAAGCTGAAGTGGTGCATTAACCCTTTAAAGACGAAGCGTATCTGTTTATATAAGAACTCAGTGTGTACTGTGCTGTAAACACTCTCCACTTCGGTTATAAAAACCAGTCTGTTAATGTTTTATAAGGCAAAAGTTGCTGTTTGTTCTGAGATCCGTACAAAACACATAAACGCAATGTGGGCACCATGTGGAATTTGTGAATGTTAAACCTGGTCGTATGTAAAGTTACTGCTAGGCTTTAAAAGGTTAAACTGTTTAAAGTTTCGTCTTCCATTCTCATTGTATACCAAATCAAACAGCCATTACTGATGTGTGATACTGTTCTATAACAAAGAGTGAAGTCCATATTTACAAGGTGTAACAGTAGCACCATTCACTTTTTGGATTTTACCAGATGTTTAAAAATGCAGGCCAGTAAATGCAGCATTTTGGAGACAGGCCTTGTCTCCGCCCTTGGGTTCTGTTTAATTCTTTATATTTTAAAATATGCATTGAAGGAGAAGGTCAAAAACTGAATGGTGAGTGTGAGGTACCATTGTCAGGACCTGACAGACTTGTAGCAATTTTTTTTTCTAAATGCAGGATGGAAATTCTCAGTAAATTAAACTCACTGGTCAAAGAGTGGATTCGTGATTCCTCAATCAAACGTAACATGCCTCCCAATGTGGCAGAGCAAGTAGGTGGGAAGATATACACGTTTGGCTCATACCGCTTGGGTGTTCACCATAAAGGAGCTGATATTGATGCTCTGTGTGTGGCTCCAAGACACATCGACCGTTCCGACTACTTCACGTCTTTCTTTGAGGTCTTGAAGCAGCAGAATGAAGTGACTGATCTTAGGGTAAGTGGAATGTGTTCTTGCAAATTTTATGCTACAGAATTGTTATAGAATTTCCAAATTGCTTACTGATGTCCTTTTCTGTTTTGACAGTCGGTTGAGGAGGCTTATGTTCCTGTAATAAAGATGAACTTCGATGGTATTGAGATAGACATGTTATTTGCCAGATTAGCACTGAAGGAAATTCCGGATACAATGGTAAGATTATTTTCTTTCTGTGTGCAGCTTTTAAGAGAGTGTGTTTATACTTGTAAGTGAAAATCACTGTTCAGTTAACCCTTTAAAGACGAAGCGTATCTCGTTTATATAAGGACTCAGTGTGTACCGCGCTGTAAACACTCTCCACTTCGGTTATAAAAATCAGTCTCTTAACGTTTTATAAGGCAAAAGTTGCTGTTTGTTCTGAGATCCATACAAAACACATAAACACAGTGTGGGCACCACGTAGATTTTTTTAATGTTAAACCTGGTCGTACGTAAAGTTACCGGCAGGCTTTAAAAGATTAAGTTTGAAGTTAAAACCTAAAACCTGAATGGGCCATTAGTGCTGTGGTAACATCATTTCAACATGCAGCGGAATAGTCGAAAACTTGTAACTAAAGCAGCACTAGCTATTCTGAGGTGGCATGCAGTTTGCTTCCACAAAGCAGTGCAGAAAGCTTAAGACCAATTGGATGAACCATGTGTATGAAAAGAGAAATCAGGGAAAATGCAAGAGAATTTTAGTGCCACTTGGAAGTGTTTATGTGTACCGAAAAACTGAGAAAGAAATGTGGTATGATTGAAATAAATTAGAATGAGTGAGATATTAGTCGCTTTCTTTAGTGATCTTGCAGAATGAATGGTAGGCACATAATCCATCACTGTAGCAAAACTAGAATGGAGAGTCTGAGTTTCTGTTCATGGTGCTGTTGGTATGTGACTCTGCAGTTTAATGCTGGTTGCATCATAGGCAGGAGAGAATTTTGAGCTTTATAATGCTGCCTTGAACACCAGAGAAAATACCTCTGGTAATCCAATGGCTAAAATGTTGGGTGGGTCTTAGGGTCCTTCCACACTGAGCAAGTGCCACGTTAGTAGGTTCCCAGCTGGCGTTGCCACTGGGCATTGTGGAGGCCAGCGATTCTACAAATGCAGTCGATTACTGTATGAGCTAGGCCAGTCTTTTCTCAGCTACTGTTGGTAACTTCAAAAGAATCCCATTGGCATGGGGCTACTGCCATGCTGGCTGGATTCATTGTCTACCAGATGCCACATAGCCAGACAGTATGCCTAGGAGCTTTTCCAGTATGGACAGTAAGCCAGTACAAGGCAATGGCTGTGTCTGTGTGCGACTGACAGCTGTATGGGAGCTGGTATGTGCCACTCGCTTAGTGTGGGTGGACCCTTAGAAGTACTTCTGTATGTGAAGTCAATAATTCCCATCACTCAAAGTTGCATGGTTTCGTCACATCATTATTTACATACAGAAGATCATACAAAGTTTGTAGATATTGTATTTATAATGTACGCGCATAGTAGCTACTCGGACATACCTAACTTTAATCATTCATTAACTAACTCTTGACTGCTAAATCCAGATGTCATACAAATGCCATGTTATTTGGCAGTTTCCAAAAAAATATCTTTTTGCATATTTTTCAAAAATTAATATCATATTTAATATTGTAGGACAGTGAGACTAATGTTACTTCAGTGTTAATATACATATTTTATTTTTGGGTGGGGGTTAGCCTTCTTTGATATGATATGCATACCAAACTTAATTGAAATCCATTAATTGGTAATTGATCAAGAAATGAAAAGTTTGGGGCTATATATAGTGTGAAGTATAGTTTGAAAATTTTGTGTGTTCATACATGTACACATTTTTAGTATATCAGAGAGTTTTGCAGTCTGTATATTAGTTTACGCCAACCACATATGTTTTTCACCTTTGTAGCCTTCCATTTCTTCCAAATCAGCCTGTGAATAATTGAATTATTTCCCTTTTGGCACACCTATGAAATAGGAATTATTGTTAATATAATTTTATATATGTTTCTTGATAATTCTTAATGGTGGAAGCACTGAAATACATAGCATGAGAGCAAGAAATGTACACAAGATTTGAGGATATCACAGTGATGTTGCTGAAGACTTGAAGTCTTTTGGGATATGATGTCACATTGCTGGGCAAGTGGTCCTCGACAACTCAGTGTCACATCCCAAAGGACTTGTGTTTTAAGTGCATTTTTGTTTATGTTATTAAGTGTAAGTTTTTCAAGGCGTGAGACGCATTATTCATAGCATGGAAATGGTTAAGGCTGCTACATTTCACAGATAATTCCTGCTCATCTTCCATTCTAATTGTGTCTCCAAAATTTTATTGACGTTCGTTTCTGAATATTAAAGAGGTATGACTTGTGACCATATTGCAGGACCTGCGGGACGACTGCCTACTGAAGAACCTAGATCCAAAGTGTGTACGGAGTCTGAATGGTTGCCGGGTGACGGATGAAATCTTGAGGCTTGTGCCAAATATTGAAAACTTCCGACTGGCTCTTAGAGCCATTAAACTTTGGGCCAAAAGTAAGAAACTGGTACAGATATCATGTGCAGTAGAATTTACTTTGCCCTGCATGTTACTTCACATCTGTCATTGAAATCTGCACTCTTCTGGGATATTACGCGACATCGTGTAGTATTTGTTTACCAATGTTTTGGGACAACGTATCGGTCCTATCTTCAAGGGTCAAGAGACCGTGAAGATCCTTGAAGATGGGACCAACACGTTGTCCCGAAACTTCGGTAAACAATTACCACGTGACACCTTGTAATATCCCAGAAGAGCTCAGATCTCATTAACATTGTGGCAGAAGTGTGTTTTAGGAATCTTACATGCATAATATGTTTATCATTGACGGCCAGTTGCATCTTTTTAGTGTAGGTCTCACCTAACACAAAAGAAAAAGAAGGAATTTGGAATTTGTTTATGTCTGATGAGAAGGATTGGCATGGATCCTGTCCCATCCACTTGCACCATGTTATACCGACAACAGTGTAAACCACTGGTGTTACCTAATGTATGTAGTTAATGCTTTCTTGTACCTTTCCCAGAGTGTGTTCCATTTTCTGGGAAAAGAGTGCACATGGGTAAGAATTCATTAGTTTTGGCCTTCCTGAAGCAGCTTGTATGAGTTATACTATGGAAAAGGCAAGAGCACATACCACAGCTTCTTTGTAATTGAACTTGACATATTTCAGAGCACGGAATCTACAGTAATGCTCTGGGTTACCTTGGTGGAGTTTCCTGGGCCATGCTGGTGGCACGCACTTGCCAGCTGTACCCCAATGCGGTAGCTGCCACACTCGTCCATAAGTTCTTCCTTGTGTTTTCCCAGTGGAAGTGGCCACAGCCTGTCTTGCTGAAGCAGCCTGACAACGTAAACTTGGGATTTACAGTTTGGGATCCGCGGGTGAGGAAACTTTTCATGTTTTGTAATGGTGGTTCATGAAACTGGTGGTGTTACGGAAAGGTGCATGTAATTGGTAATATAATTGTGTTGTTGGACATTTAAAATTTCAGGTAAACATTTCGGACCGCTACCACCTGATGCCTATCATCACACCAGCATACCCACAGCAGAATTCAACGTTCAATGTGTCACTGTCTACCCGCACCATCATGCAGGAGGAGTTCAAACAGGGCTTAGCTATTACTGAGGACATCATGGTTGGCAAGGCAACATGGGACAAACTTTTTGAACCACCCAACTTCTTTGGCAAATACAAGTATGTTGATTTTTTAAAATCTATTTGTAAACTGTGGTGTGTTGTGAAGGAATTGGATCTGTAGCCATTAGAGTCTGTTGCTGCTAATGGCTTGAAGTCCATACATTTTCTAGTTGTCTTGTCTTATAATTATTTCATTTTATTATTGGAAATCCGTGTGCCTTGTAGTCCAGAGATACTCAGTGAATGGACTGCAACTCCTCACTGTTTTTTATCCCCACTTCTTTCACTCAGTATTTGTATGCAATTACATAAATAAGAAAGGAGATTTTAATATGTGTGTGTACTTTAAAAATCACAGCAGTCATTAGCTGCAATGTGCCAATCTTTCAGTTATTTTTGGTAGAGCAGGTATAGGAGGATTTTACAGATGTAATTTACATGTCTGGGCTGGATGTGCTGGCTTGAGTATGTATTATGTTATTGAGGCTTTCATTTGTTTTTAAGTGCACTACTGTTTTTCTTTTAGAATGCCATTTGACTAAATATAAAAAGATATCATTGCATCCATGGTCCTGTTCATTGTTCTCAAATAGTACTTGTCCTTTGCCTGAGTGAAGTACAATATTTAAGAATATGATGCTGCAGAGGCCTGCCTTGTCTCTGTGCTCTGGTAAAAAGGAGGCAGAAGCATACCCAGTAGGGCCCATTGGCTAAAGCTAATCATACATTCTCCCCTACAAGACGATGGGAAAAGAGCCAGTCTCTGAAACAGTGTGTACTTAAAAGTGTTGTGCCTTAATCTGGGAGCACACAAGGTCTGACTGCAGTGCCATGGTAGTAATTACAGTACACCATCATCATTAATTTTCAGTATTGTGTTAGTGTCATAAGAGAACCACACAGTGAAATTGTATTATGATTTTGGATTATTTCAGGCACTTCATAGTTCTGCTGGCAAGCTCTTCGTCAGCGGAGGATCAATTGGAGTGGGTTGGTTTGGTGGAATCCAAGGTGCGCCATTTGATTGGAAACCTGGAGAGGAATCCACACATAACGTTGGCACATGTGAACCCAGAGTGCTTCTCACAGCTGGAACCAGAACCGGATAAGTTCTGCGCAATGTGGTTCATTGGTTTGGTCTTCGCCAAGACTGAGAACCTCAACGTTGATCTCACATACGATATTCAGTCCTTCACTGACTCTGGTATGCTCTCTGGTGTGGTAATGTTGTGACAGTTGTCATCACGTTTGTGTAAATGACGTTTGGTGAAATTTATGTTTTTTATTTCAGTCCACAGGCAAGCAGTACAAATAAAAGTGTTGAAGGATGGCATGAAAATTGAAGCAAGACATGTTAAAAGGTAACTATAGTGCCTGATGAAAAGGCATGTTTTGTGTATGGTATGAATAGAACTAAAACTTCTGTGCAGTGTGCCTGATGTGTTGCAAGTTTAGCGGCAGCTGAAGAATTGCTCTCACCTGTCATTTTGGGAGTGTACAATTTGAAACGTTGTAGTAGGACATACGGTACTGACAGTGTAATGTTTGATGACCTTTGTTGCAGGAAACAGTTGCATACATACCTTTCTCCAAGTCTATTGAAGAGGGATAAGAAGGTGAGGAACTTTGTTATTCTTGGGTATTGCTGGTTTCCAAATAAAATGCAGCAAAACATAATACATTTAAACGAATTGTGGGAGAAATCTTAAGGCAGAAGTAAAACAACTTTTACGTAGTGAAAGGCTAGAATGAGGTCTTAAAGTGTGGATATGAGACCTGGGTACTGGGAACACAAGATAAGAAATGACTGGGGGATGGGCAAATAAATTTTATGTGGTCTGTGCATTGACAGTTGAGGAATGAAGACATTAGTTGATACGTAGGGGTAGTTTGTATTGTAGAAGAACTGAAAGATAGTTGTAGAGGATGGACAGAACCTATAATCAGTATGCCACATCTTAAGATGTGTGCATCATGCTTCTTTTTTATAGATGTACTGGATAGGTGGAGAAACCAAACAAGTTAGTCTGGGAACAGGATAATGTCCAAAATTTTCATCGACAACAGAACAAATAGTACCCATTTTTTACTCCACTAAATACAGAAATACATTGTATGTTTTAGCAACATTTGTAGCCTTAAGAGTGTCAGCAATGGCAGGAATTTTTGCAAGGTGGTGCGCATTACCTGTAAATAAAGTGTCCAGATTGTTTAATGATCAATTGTAGAGAAGCCAAGAAGACTGCAGTTTTTATTTAAAGACAGCAGCTACGCAAGTCATCCTTAGACAAAAACTGTAGGAACCATACAAAAACTAGAAATTTAAGTCCTTGTTTACTTGTGTTTCCCTTTCACTGTGGATAGAATCTTTATGCAATAAACGCAGTTACAAGGGAAGGAAGAGCGTGGGAACATGAATTAGGCACTGCCTTATTAAGTACCGCAATTCTTTTGGTGCAGATGTTTGACATGCAAATTTTGTTTCAGATTTAAAAGGCTGACGATCATTGTTTTATTAGAAAGTATTATAACGGGTTGAGTAAATTGTGTGAGTCATCATTTGAATGTGTGGAAAATTGTCAGGGCAAGAATAATGGTGCTAGGTAGTGAAACTCTATTGAATCTTAAATGTCACAATGAATATAAATCACATTGTCATTGCAAGATGTTTGCTTATTTTTAGAGACATCAGAATTATTCTGATAGTTTACCAGTTTCATGCAGACATTTATGTTACATATATAAGTGTATTTTTTGGCAGTTGGTACTTATGTTCACCAGTTTTAATGCAGCAGATTTTTGTTTGGTGGAATGAATGTTACATATTGACTGATATTTTATGCAGTCGTGTTGCAGTTGGTGTGTTAACTGCAGACGCTACTGTAAAACTGATATTATAGGAAGTTAGATGGTCCACTTATTCTTTTCATGTTCTTGCAGAATAGTGTTACACCTACCAGTACGCCACTTCAGCCCGTTAATGGTGACAGTCCTGGAACACTGTCACCTGCAGTTGATGGCACCCCAGTTAATTCAGGAAGCAAAAAGCGACCATCAGACAGTACTGCTGAGAACTCTCGCAAAAAAGTCAAGACAAAAGAGGAGACCTTGAACCAGGTATGTAGTGCTTTAAATGTGTAAGGGTGTGTGAAATGGAAGTGGTGTGTTAAGACTTATGTAAATGTCCGGTCGTTTTTGTATATTGTGCGTTTTTAACACTTGAGGACTTAATGGTTGATGTATGGATCAGGCTGATGCGTGCATAATGTGCACAAGT
Source organism: Coptotermes formosanus (assembly GCA_013340265.1). Lineage (NCBI taxonomy): Eukaryota > Metazoa > Arthropoda > Insecta > Blattodea > Rhinotermitidae > Coptotermes > Coptotermes formosanus. The sequence continues at coordinate 1,314,901 of BLKM01000363.1, forward strand.
CATTGTAACTTTTACCACATGTTGCTACTGAAATGGTCATCAGGTTTGGTGCACACAGTCCGTATTTATGTCATCTGGAGGTTATGTCACTTCTTATGCTAGTAAATTGATGATGTAAAATTGATGTTTTAAATGTCTTTGATTTGGATTTGATGTGTCTCAGAATCATGAGTTTTCTGTTACCTCAGCCAAATGAGAGCCAGACTAGCGTAGTTGGTATAGTGACTGTGCTGTGGGATGGATGGTTGGGGGTTCGAATCTTGGTAGCGGCAAGAGGTTTTTCTCTTCTACAAAAATGGCCAGGCCAGTTATGGGACCCACCCAGCATCCTGTTCAGTGGGTACCAAGGTTCTGTACTGGTTCTAAAGTGGCTGGGGCATGAAGTTAACCACTCACCTCCTTGTAATGCTGAGGTTAAGAATGAGTACAGCTACATGTCTGCTCACCCTTAAATACCTTCATGACATGGAGAGGGAATCTATACCTGGTACGTTTACCATTTACCACAGCCAGATGTTTGTATAATGTGTTTTGTGCGAGACTGAAGGGTTGGTTTTGATGCAGATTATGATGACCATTTCACCATATAGTTGATGTTGAATTATTTATAGAATATATTGTTGATGGTCATCCAACCAATCCAGCAGGACGTGACAGAAGAAACAAACTCAGTGTCAGAGACTGTAAGTTTCATTGCTTGTGATTCCAGCTTGAAGTGTGTGTCACATAATGTTATAAGTTATTTGACTTTTTAAAGTAAAATTTGCAGATGATGACATCATTAGTTTACTGAAAATACTGCTAATCAGAATTGTTGCTTCATATTTACGGAGGTGGCATGTTCAAAATCACAGCACAGGCGCTGAAAGGAGAGAGATACAGCATGTGCACACAGGCACATCTGTTGTGTCCTGCAGCCTGTTGATGAGATGCAGGATTAGAAGTAGTACAGACCAAACTTCCTGCTATCTGTGACACTGCGTTGTGTTTTTCTTTACTTTTAAGTCATTAAAATTATGACCCTGATAGAAACATGAATGTTTTCTGATGGATCATAGGAGACTTATACAAATCCTGAGTGCTAGGTCACCATGGCAACTAAATGTCACACAGTGGCACCTAATATATGTGGGTCCTCAGTATGGAACTTTCTTCATGTCATCCTTCTAGTGCCTAGAACTTCTAGGTGGCTCCTAGATTTTTGGAAAATTTTGCATCTCACATGATGACCGAGTATTGAAGATTTGACAAGACAAACCATGCTCTTGGAGTATATACATAATTTTTGGTTTTGGGTACAGGATATCTAAAAATGGAGTTGAACCATGAGTCTGCAAAATACGAGATGGATTATTGTTTCAGGGAGATGATTCACCCAGCAACTCAATAGTGGTTCACTGTGGTGATGACTCCAATTCAGCAGAAGGGCTGAATGTTGGAGAAGAGAGACCACTTCCTCCCGTATCCAGCTCTCCAATTACTGCTAAGGTATTGCCGCTGTTAATGTAGTCGAGCATGACGACATGTTAACTGGTACCATATCAAATTTGCTAATTTTGATGATGATTTTAAGTTCTGTGGTATGAAAATTAAGAGTGTGACCTTTAGGGTTATGGCATTGTGTAGTTTTGTATGTGGTTACCAGTCTTTTTTAGATGAACCTACTACCGTAGTCTACCCAACGTATTTTAAAGGCTTGCCAAATTTATTTTATAAAGCAGCAGCCAACATTTTCCTTTACATTAAATCACTTCCACTTCCTGATATCACACTTGCCTCAGTTTTGCATTTGTTTTTCGGGGGTCCCTTCAGAAATGTGAAATGGGGGTGTCACTTTATTTTGTTACATTCCCCATTTAAAGTGTTAAAAAATAATGGATACATTATTGTGCTGTATTTATTTTTTTCTACAAAGTGAAATTATATGTGATAGGTCTCATTTGTCTGTCTGCCTGTTTATCCATCTGTGTTGTTAGTGAAACTGTGAAGTTGGGTCGGATGAAATTTTGTAGTGGATAAAAAAATGAATTTCACCCTGTAACAGGCTGTGTAGGCCCAGAGGGAGAGTAGATGTATAGCTGTACTTTTGCTTTAACCTTGGTGCTAGATGGGGTTGGGTGATTATTGCCATTCTCCAGCTGCTTTACCCCAGTAAAGGAGATCCAGTACGCATTGTACATGAGGCTGGGTGGGCCTCAGGGCTGGTCTGGACACTTGTGGAAAAATCTTGCCTCCACTGGGATGCAATCCCCAGGCCATCCAGCCCATAGTGAGCTGCCATACGAACTATGCTATTATGGCCCGCTTTCCTATTGGGTATCTCTACTAACTGTATGTAAATTTTGTACTGAAGTATGGTGTTTTCAACCAGAACTTCTTTTTATTTACTACCCACATCTTGTTGAGGAATTATACAGTATCATTGAAATACACGTTTTGTGTGTGTGGGTCTTGCTTTTCATTTTTCATATTTACATACATGGGCTAATGTCATGATAAATGCTTCTCTCTTTCTGAGCTATGCAGTAGTCATATTTGTATCAGTCGTTTCCTTGTGTTCTCATTTTAAAATTGTTGGTGTGATACATGTCTGCAGGAAACATCGAGTGTGCTCCATGAAAGCTTCATTTGTACGTGACCATTCAACATCAAACCTCGGCGCATTGCATACATAGTAAACAGTATCCAGGAGTAAAGCATAAGTTTTCTTAATATTTATTTATTGTTGATTGTGATGACATTAGCAGAGCAGTGCTGTGGTGACAAAATGTGCAAGTATTTCACTGGAAGTGAACATTCCATTACTCCTGAAATTTTTAAATTACACTTTGCGCAAGGTTGTGTGAGTACTGCAGTTGATGGTAGTTGGTTGCCACTGTCGTATTTTCCTCCAGGTCAATATCCTCAAACTTGGATTTCTGGAAGTGAGGAATATTACTGTCAGATGACGTTTTGTTTGCATTAAGCTGTGGGACCGTTTTGAGTAGTGGTTCATTTGTGACATAAATACTTAACTGAACCCCATGTGTGAGTATTGAAATGTGTGGTATGGACATTATACTCAGGACAGTTTGTGTTGGCGCAGATTTTGTTGTGCATTAGGCACGACAACGAACTCGGTAGAGCTCCTGCCAGTTTGCGTCCCTGCCCTATTCGCAAGTGGTATTTTATTCCTGACGAGGGGTTTGTGACTTTGTGTCAATTGCACTAGTGCTGCTGGTTTCCAAACAAGTGTCGTAAGTGCAACAGAGTTTTAAGAGGCTGGAACATCTCCAGCATTAGTGCAATCATAATTTCTTTCTCCTTCCCCGTATTATTAACAGATCTTGTATTTTTTTAGGGTCGGTTGTATCGTTTTTCATTGTGGCAAAGTGAAAAATGCTGCTTGTATTGTATTTTTTTCTTTCCATGCAAAGTATGATGAAAATCGAGAAAAATATGGTGAGGTATAGAAAACGCTAATTTCATTATTTTCTTCAGTGTACTTCCTTCATTATTTCAAAATGAATGTAAATAGATAAATGCATAGTGCAAATTTGACAGTTTTATATAAAATTATTATGTACACAGTTGTTTCATTTTGTAACAGCATTTCTGTTTCTGGATGTGAGTGTGTGGTTGTAGTTTTGCCTGTGAAACTGCAGTCTCGCAAGCTAGTCTAGGTAAGTGTATGCCTGGGTTGCTACAGTACATTACAACCAATATTGCATTCTCCAGACACAATTTAACCATCTGTAAACGAGTCCTTTTGATACTTGAATACCTGTGTTCATTACCAAAGGGAATGGTTTTTGTAACTTTTTACTCCATGTCAGGAAGAGGTGCCTGGCAAAAGAATGCTGACTCAGGCAGGACCATTGCTTGTTACTTTCCTTATGTTTCAGCCTGATATATTGAGAAATTATTCTGTCTGAGTGGAGTGTGATTCATTTAGTTTGACTGTAGAAGAGAGGAAGAAACCTCCTCTGTCCCCTGGATATGTTATTCATTACTTAGGCTTGGTGGGATTCAGTAATTGTTGTCAAACAATTCTCAGTCTAACGAATCTTTGAAGTATGATAGTTTTGGATGCAGTGTCAAAAAGATTTGATTATGTAAGAAAGCATTTTTTTGTCTCTTATCCACCTAAAGTCCCAAAGAGATTCAGCTCTCATTTCTTTTAATGTAAAGTGTATCAAAGGCAGCTTGGTTAATAAAGCTTAGATGTATATGATTTGACACATGAATAAAATAATTCCTTAAAGTGATTCTTATTTTTGTGTAATTTCTCTGTATTGTCCAACGAAGTATCATTAAATTCTGCCATCTCTGACTCAGTTAACATGATGGTGACAAAACTTTGACACAAATGAGAACTTTGATGAGCAACATTACCTCTTAATTTTTTACAGCTGCGCGGACCTGCAACTGCTCTCAGCAGAAAATTTTTACACGGCCTGATGACTGTGTGGCACTTTGAAAGTTTTTTGTAATATGCATAATCAGAATATTTGCAATGGACATTGAAAAATTCCAGCTGCATGGCAACAATTTTAGTGCGTGTGCGAGCATTTCAGTTACTGGACGGCCATGCACCTGCACAGCTTAGAGGGAACCTTGTTGAGATACTGTATTTTTATTATACAGAACACTAATTTGTGCGGTGTTTAGTACATTTTTAACAAGTAAGAACTAAACTGTGTTGTACAAAATTCTGATGTAAAAGGAGAGAAAACTCTCAGAGAAATGTTCATTTCTGCAGATGGAATGAGGTTTTTTTACAATATTAAACCTATATTCACAAGTTATTTATATAAATGTGTTTATGTATATGTGTTGTAGTTCATCATGAAAGTGATTAATTCGTGAATTATGTAGGAATAAATATGGCATGATTTAATTTCATACAAGTTTTAAAAATAGCTTTTTAAATATTGTGCTAGGTCAGTGTTTTTACATGACAACTGTTGCTGGTCACTTCCTGTGGGGTGACTTACAAAACCCAACAGACATTTGACATGCAATAGACAAAGTGTTTGCTAGATGTGATGCATGTCTGCAAGCTGGAGGAAAACATTTCTGGTGTCATTTTTAAATGTGGTGAGGAAAAACCTCATATTAAGTGCAATATATTGAACTCAAAGGCATGGCCACCGATTCATGTAAACTGGATTAGTGGCACTTGCTGTGCTGTCTACCTACGCAAAATAGTCTGAGTGACTGAATACATAAAATAATATAGGGTTATGTTATATCCATGCCGAGAAGAGGACCTAGAGGCACAGTTTTATTAAAGTCCCTCTGAAGGTGTTACAGTTTTCTTGGGTATGAAATTCAAAGGGAGATGTTCTTTACGCATATTTTTCATTGAGTTCAAGTAGTTCAGAATTTTTGTGCCAGAATTGTCCAAGATATTCTGAAGGTCAACTGTTTAATTCCTATGTGTTTTTTGAACCCATGCATTTCTACAAATTTAAAAAACCCAGCTATTTGAAATCTTTGGGTTGAAAAAGAGGACGCAGGTAGCCTTAAAATAATGTCCTTGTACCCTCATATGTGTGACATGCAGAATTTCAGCCACTACATTGTGTGTTTGTAATGGAGTAATTATTTGTAACATGCTAAGATTATGTATCATACCAGTACTTGGGTAAAAGCAAAGAACCATCCTTGTTTATTATTTTGGTTTTTGGATATACCCAGTAGTCCTTAAAACAGGTGCAATGTAGAGCAGTAAACGTCCTGAAGAGCTATGTAGACGGCTGATCCAAACTCCAGCAACACATGAAGTTGGTGCGTGAAGCAAATTTTGCGTGAAAACAAGAAGGGAGTTTCACAGATGAACATAACAGCAGACGTTCTTAAAACAAAAAAGGTGGGATCATGAAGCTCAGTTGTGACAGACTAGCTTACAATATATGCTGATGCATTTAACAAATACTTTTTAACTACAACAGAAAGCTTAAACATACAGAGTCCAAAGCAAAATGCTGCTATTTCACTCTTAAAGAGTTTGCTATCCAAACAGTATAGCAAAAATGAAAACAATCCCAGTAACTGAAGCAGAGGTAATAGGCATAATTAACTCAAAACCAAAATCTCTTTGGGATATGATGAGATACCAAGCAAATTGCTAAAATTGTGTGGATCTTTAACTAGTAAACCATTGAGTTATATTTGTAATAAGTCAATTTCTATGGGAATTCTCCCAGATTGGCTTAAATATGCTACAATAAAGCCTTTATATGAAAAGGGAATAAAGTCTAGCATGAATCATTGTAGACCAATTTGTTTATTAACAGTAATTTCAAAGGTATTTGAGAAAACTATGTACGACACACTGAACCATCATTTGCAAATTCATAAAATATTGGCAACCTAACAGTATGGTTTCAGAAAGGGAATGTCTACCCAACATGCTACCTACAGACTAACTGATATCATACTGAAGGCCTGGAACAATAAAATGCATGTTGGTGGGATTTTTCGTGATTTGGCTAAGGCTTTTGACTGTGTGAATCATGAGATTTTATTAGCCAAATTACAACACTGGTACTGAAAAATATATGCTGATTGGTTCAAATCCTATCTATCCAACAGAAAGAAAACGGTTGAAATAAAAAAAAATACAGCACAGAATTACCTTTCCAACAGGGACATAGTGAAGTATGGGGTCTCTGTTATTTATAATATATATAAATGATCTACTTTTACAGATTAATACGAGTTCAGATCCCATACTGTTTGCTGATGACACAAGTGTTCTAATCTCTAAAGATAACTATGACAATTTTCAACAAACATCAAATCTTGTTCTGTCTCATATGAGCAAATGGTTTCAAGCAAACCAGTTAGTCTTAAACATGGAAAAGACCAGTATGTTAAAATTTAAAACCAGTAATCTACCACATCAACCACTGACTACAGGGTATAAACAAAAATAAATGAAGGAAATAGCAAGCAGAAAATTTCTAGTTATAAGAATTTATAGTTGTCTTACTTGGAAAGAATCACATGGATCAAGTGATTCCTAAATTGGGTGCTGCATGCTATGCAGTAACGATGATGTACCACGTTATGAGTGCAGATGCATTCAGGATGATCTATTTTGGATATTTTCACTCTGTGATGGATATGGGATGATTTTCTGGGGAAATTCTGCTAGAGTGGACAAGTTGTTTAAACTACAAAAAACGTTAGTTAGAATCATGGCTGGTGTTAGATCTAGATGCTCAGGTAGAGGCCCATTCAAGAGACTGGACATCTTGCTTGTCCCATGTCAATATACATTTTTGCTAATGAAATGTGTCGTAGATAACCTGGGAAGCTTCCAGACTAATTTGATTGTACGTGGTCTGAATACGTGGAATAAGACTCAGCTTCATTGGCCTACTGCCGATGTCTCTTGTTTCCAAAAGGGTATTTCCTATGCTGCTGTAAAGATTTTTAATAGTTTGCCTACCAGTATCTCAAATGTAAGAAACGATAAAAAACAATTTAAGTCTGCTCTGCGGAAGTATCTTATGACTCACTGCTTTTACTCACGTGAATTTCAAAATAATAGAATGATTATAAATTATAAGTTTTAATTCCAGTTGTAACTTACAACTCACGTCTTTTATAATTTATAAAATTAGTGAACCTACGAAAATTGTTTTAAAATTCTTTTGTGACTGATATGACTATGTGAAAACATTCTACTGTCGTAGTTGACTGTTGTGCACATTGTGATTGTGATGTTTTTTATGTATTGTGTATTGTGACTTCAAGTGCCCTTTTACATATCCGGCTGTCTTGTGACAGATTCAGGATCTAGGAAATGCGTATGTACGTATATATATGGATCTCTAACTCAACGACACTGTTCCTGAACTTCTCCAATTTGCTCTCAAAGTAATTTGTATTCCCTTGCACTAAATTCACGTACATACAGATTACTGATATATAGAACTTTTATGCATTAGTATAATGAAATGTTTACTTAATTCATCGTCACAAAAGCAAGGGTTTTACGCTGCTCTTCGCCTCGTTCGTCCATCAGCGCGCCTTCGTGGATTATATCTTTTATTACAGTGATGCATTTTATTCGCATACGACGTAAGCATATACTGAATATCATGCACTCTAGTTATAATAATTGTTAGTTCGTGCAGTAGCTCGCGTTTCACCTTCGTGACTATTTGTTATCCGTGGCAGCATGTGTATGTAAAGTTCGGGAAGTGCTGTTCAGTGTTCTGTGGAGTGGTTAGCATGTGTCGTGGATAGTACAGTATTTTTCTAATTGAAAGTGTATTTCAGGAGTGTACCGAAAGCTCAATTTGTGCTAAAATGTTTGCATAGATTAATGTTTGTTCACAGTTTAGTTTGTTTTCTGCAAGATACACAGGATCCTAGTGCTATGTTTTGCACGTGTAGCTGTGTAATTGCACTGTAAACTCAACATGGCGGGCGTTGAGTGTTCGGCCTTTTCAGAAGATGGGGAGTATTTTGGTTATTCTGGTGCAGATGGGAAGCTCAAGGTGTGGGAAACGGAATCTGGGATATTAAGTCAAGAATATACACCAAACTTGCACCTTTCCTCACCTTGTACTTGTCTGACATGGGTGGCATCTAGAAATTCGGTAAGCCATGTGGAACACCAAGGAAATAAGACTGGGTACCCACTTTATGCACGTGAAGTTTTAACTGAAATTTACTCTACCCACACCAAACCAAAGGGAGAAGACAGAGATTTATCAGAAGACACTTCTCCAATTTTCGTAAACTTACCATGTATTATTATTTACGGAATAGGATGTTTTTTTGGTGGTATGTAGAAGGGTGAAGACAACGAGGGGTGCAAGGTCTTCCGATTCAACATATTGCCTCAATATTTTTAAAATCACATTTTGAGGAGATCTTACAGCTTTATTGACCATGGTAGAGATTCGTACATTTATTAACGTAAAATGTAGGGAAAACACAGTTATGTTGGGAAGAATTAATTCAGTTGGCCTTGCCTAGTAGCTGAGAGATAGAACACAGTGTGCTGTAGGTTGGCGAACAGCCCATTGTATTAATTGGTCATCAAAGGAATTTACTGTCAATATATGTGTGTGTGTGTGTGTGTGTGCCACCAGTTTCTTGGTGTGTGTTCATTGTTTAACTGAATGACTGTACCATTAAGATAAATATAAAGTTACAGCTTACAAAGCATACCAAGAAGTATGTAAGGGAGTTGGGGTAAAACTGCACGTATTGTTAAGCTCAATATTGGTTTGAGATGAATGGTCAGCTTTACACTTCTGCCAGTTAACCTCTAGGGAATTATGCCCTGTACACATTGAACCAGAGTCTGAGTCAGTCCCATAGCTACTCTGCTGGTGGTGATGACGAGGAGGATGCTTGATCATTCAGACTGTAGCCAGTCACTTTACTGACTCATCATCAATATAATGCAGCTACAGCTAACTGTTATAGTCATATAGGAGCATTAATATACCATCATTGTGGAATGAAAACTGTTCTATACAAGTTGCTGTTTTCAAACATTATTTTATGAACTCAGTACTGTTAACTAACTAACTCCATGGAGCAGAGGCCTTCTTGAGAAGCTAACAGTTTCTCAGCTAGTCAAGAAATTCCCTGCATTTTATGGAACCCGAAGGTTCATTACCGCATTCACAAGAGCCCGCCACCTGTCCCTATCCTGAGCCAGCTCAATCCAGTTCATGCCCCCACATCCCACTTCCCAAACATCCATCTTAATATTATCCTCCCATCTACGCCTGGGCCTCCCAAGTGGTTGCCTTCCCTCGGGTCTCCCCACCAAAATCCGGTATGCACCTCTCTCCTCCCCCATACGTGCCACATGCCCCGCCCATCTCAGTCTTCTCGATTTGATTACCCGAATAATATTTGGTGATGAGTACAGGTCATTAAGTTCCTCGTTATGTAGTCTTCTCCAATCCCCTGTCGCCTCGTCCCTCTTAGGCCCAAATATCCTCCTCAGCACCCTATTCTCGAACACTTTCAGTCTTTGTTCCTCCCTCAATGTGAGAGACCAAGTTTCACATCCATACAGAACAACAGGTAAAATTATAGTTCTGTATACCCTAATCTTTGTGTTTTTGGATAGTAACCTGGAAGACAAAAGATTCTGCACCGAATGATAGCAAGCATTCCCTGACTTCAATCTGCTCTTAATTTCTTCATGAATGGAGTTTCGATTCGTTAGGGTTGCTCCCAAATATTTGAATTCTTCCACCCTTTCAAAAGATTTATTATCTATAATTATGTTGTGATTGTGTCGTGCATTCTGATTTCGAGACATGACCATGTACTTAGTTTTCTCATCATTTACTTCTAGACCAATCTCCTTACTAGCAATCATTAAATCTTCTGCATTTTTCTTTATACTATGTATGCTTCCACCCAATATATTAACATCATCAGCATAAACCAGAAACTGATGTGTACCATTCAATTTCAAGCCCTCCTGGTTTGCCTGAACCCTCCTAATGGCATATTCTAAAGCAAAGTTGAAAAGCAATGGCGACAGAGCATCTCCTTGTTTCAAGCCATTCTTAATAGGAAACGTGTCAGACAGACGTTTGCCTACCCGAACTCTGCTACACGTTTCACTTAGACACATTTTTATTAACCTTACTAGTTTCCTGGGGATACCGAACTCAATGAGAATATTATACAAGACCTCCCTCCTAACTGAATCATAGGCTTTCTTGAAGTCTATAAATAGCTGATGCACTGCCTCATTGTATTCCCATTTTTTCTCAAGTATTTGACGAATGCTGAATATATGATCAGTAGTTGACCTGTTACGTCGAAATCCACACTGATGATCCCCAATAATTTCCTCTGCATATGGAGTTAACCTTGACAAAAGAATGTTGGATAAAATTTTGTATGTAGTCGACAAAAGTGATATGCCTCGATAGTTACTACAATCTGTTTTATCATCCTTATAAATAGGCACAATGACCGACTCCTTCCATTCCTCAGGCAATTCCTCCTTATTCCAAATAGAAATAATAAGTTTATGGATTTCAGACCGAATAATCCTACCCCCTGCTTTAATCAATTCTCAGTACTGTTGCTTGGGTTTAATGGTTAGAACCTGAACTGTAAGCAAGTTATGGGATTTCTGAACATATGAAATCATGAGGTGTTGGTGCTACAGACGTTGGTCTTTGTTAGGAGATAAGAGGAAATGTATATTGAATTTTGGTGAGAAAACCTCTCGGAAAGCACATATTTGGAAATTGAAGCATAATGTAGGGTACAGTAGGGACACATTTCATATTTTCATGTCTCAAGAGTACAAACAATAAATCTCACTCTAATGACAGAAGAAGACATTTAGAAGGCTGGAAATTTGTACAATCTTGTTGAAGTGTTCTTGTTTCTAAAAAGTAGTGTGTGTAAGGTAAAGCATGTAATTCAGATAGAAGTGTAAGTGTACTTTATGCTGCAGCGTGAATTACAATTGAACTTACGTGAACTGGATTCAATTGGCCATGGAACACGCCTTATTATGTGTTTTGGTATTACTGATGTTGAAATTGGTTCACATTACGAGGGAGTTCCAAATGCTGTGTGTATGATTCTGATGTGATAGTTATAGTATTGTTTAATTTATCAGAAAGTGTTAAATTTACAAGTGCATTAAATTATGTTTTAAAGAATGTGGCCAGCTACTTGTGGCTTGGTAGTAAACACATAGGATTAAAACACAAATTATGTTCTGTAGTTCTGATTGGTATGTTAAAATTTGTTATTTTAATGTGGAATGGAATGTTTTGCTGTCAAATGAATTCTCATATGCTGTTGAAGTTAGTGTTTTTCTGTATGATAAATACAGTCAAACTCAGTTATAATGGCATAAAAGGGACTGAATATTTTATGGCGTTATAAACGAGTGTCGTAACCGAGGAGAATAATGTTATGGTTAACAGTGAGGAATGAATTGGTACCACACAGCATCTGACGTTATAGGTGAAGTTTCTTATAAACCAATGTTGTTATAAGTGGGTTCGACTGTAATTAATGACTTCAATTGGTAGGTCTCGCCAAGGAAGAAAAAGAAGCGGAAGTCAGCAGAGCATGGGTCTGAGACAGATACACTAGCACTAGGCACAATGTCAGGCAACTTGCTGCTGTACAGTGTTGCCCATGGCAGTATGGTGTGTCAGTTAGAGGGTGGACACAGTTCTGCAGTAAATCACGTAGCATGGAGCAGAGGTTCCAATTTATTTAGCTGTGATGATAAGCATATTGTGGAATGGAGTGTTGCTGACAGCTCGGTAAAGAGGTATGTAAGGACCCATTACGTGGCTGTTAAAAGTTACACACTGAACATTGTTGTGTAGTGATTAGTAGTCGTGATTCTTAGTTTAGACATCCCATTTGCATTTTTATCAGTCATGTAGGCTGAATGAGGGCATGAAAGTTTATGATACTCGTTTCTACCAGACTGTGTAATCACTCCATAATCATTTTGTCGTTACTAACATGATTGAATAACCTTTGCAAGTGGTAAAGTTTCTGTAAGAGAACAGAGAAATAGAAGACGGGATTGTGCTTTACACAAGAATTTTTTGAATTGCCTGTAAGAGAAGTAAAGAATTTCATGAAATAAATGGTTTAGAATGGAGTCAAAGAACAAGAGATTTAGAAGCACTGTGTCCAGCAGTTATTGTTTTATGTTGTTAGTGTGATGCAGCAGAGGCTATTGCAGGCATGTAGAACTATTTTGCTCAAGGTTTGCACCTTTAATATTACAGAATTAATGTGATTTGGTACTGTATTTACTACAGAACTCAGCTCAAAAACCCCATAACAGACTGGATCATTCATATGTAACATTTTCACTTTCACTCGCCAGTGTTTGTACTATGTATACTTTTTTCTTCATTTTGTAGCAAGTGGAAAGTTGGCACAGAGCGAGTAACGTGTTTGCTGGTGCTGTCAGATAGTAATTCCTTATTGGCAGCAGGATGCACAATTGGCCTGTGGGACGTACCTAGCCAGAAACTTGTGCGCAGGTTTACGGGACATGCTTCAGAAGTTACGTCCCTCACACTTATCCCTGGTGCAGAGAGTTACTTCATCAGTGCTGCCAAGAATGACCGACTCCTCAGTGCATGGTAAGTAAGGATATTCTGTGAATGAATTAAGGTGATTTCCTGAGGGAGTGTAGTCCTTATAATAGCGCAGGTTTTGTGGGCTGGGCAACTGAGGAAATGTTAAATTCCCTGCAGGATTGGGAGATTTTTGTCTGGTCTAAAATATCCGGAATAGCTCTGGGGCCCACCCAGTCTCTTTTTCTGTGGGTATCAAGGGCTCGTTCCCCAGGGCTGCAGTGGCCAGACCACGAATCTGCCCACTCAACTCTGTCTCGAGCTATACCTCCTCTCCCCTGTGTGGCTTCATATTATACAGAGGAGTGGCATTTTCTTTTCTTTATGCTTGCTATTTGGAATGTAATTTGAACAGTGCCTGGGCTAGCAGTCAGGAAATGTAAATTCTGCTTTTGTAGAAGTTAGAATTGAAAGTGTGTCTTTAAGGTAGTGGTTATAGACCAAGGTGGTTCAAATCCTGGTAGGGACAAAAGATTTTTGTCTTCTCTAAAATGACCAGATTGGCTCTGAAGCCCACCTAGCCCCCTGTTCATTGGATACTGGGGGTTTTCCCTGGGGATAAAGCAGCCAGGGCTGATGTTGACCATTCACCCCCACCTAGCGCTGAGGTTAAGAGTGAGTGTAGCTATACGTCTGCTCCCCCTGTATGTGTTCATGGTGTGGACAGAGGAAACTTCACTTTACGTTTGCTTCATAGACTGGTGCATAACTCGTCTCTTCACTTCACTGTTTAAGACATCTGAGGCTGTGCTGGTTTACTGTCCATTGGGTATTGTGGGACCTTTTTTCTGGAGTGTGACCAGAATAGTTATTAAAATGGATCTTCAGGAAGTGGGATGGGGGGGCATGAACTGGATTGAACTGGCTCAGGATAGGGACAGGTGGCGGGCTCTTGTGAATGCGGTAATGAACATTCGGGTTCCATAAAATACGGGGAATTTCTTGACTAGCTGAGAAACTGTTAGCTTCTCAAGAAGACCTCTGCTCCATGGAGTTAGTTAGTGACCAGAATAGTTTGTCACCTATATGTCTTTATGGTGTGTTACGTGGGCATGACCAGAACTGCATTTTATGTGATAGGATGAGATAGCAGTTTGTTGATTGTTTCTGTTGGATTATTACAGGTCATTAAGTTCGAGGAGTCAAGATAAGAACTCGGTGGCATCGTTTGTGATGGAAGATGTTGCAACATGTGTGTCATTGTGCAGCACTGATGTAACAAGCGTGGTCGCAGTAACTAGGAGTGGGGTGCTTCACCTATACAAGCATCAGCTAAATGGGTAGGTCATATTATTAATTACCGTGCATTTACCATTTTCACCATGATGGGTTTTGTATCTATGGTCTTAGGTCATAGTCATAGAAGAGAACTAGACTGATGTCATGAAGGACAGAAGATAGGGAGATCAGTGCTTTGAGCTCATGGCGTGGCTTTTGGATTTAAGCTGTGTGGAGAAGCATGTGCCCCAGCTCTGAAAGCCAATTTGGTACATTTAACACTGGTCATGGAAGCCTAAGTACTGGAAAAACTCATGGAGGTTTCTTGTGAGTTTTTAGGCTTTCACAGCACTTCATTTCAGGTCTTTGTTCTTCTGGGATGTGGCACCGCATCAGTGGGTGTTCAGTGCTCAACATTTTGAGACTGTTGTGCTGTCTCGAAATGTGAAGCATCGATCTCCAAATTGTGTGATGTTATATTCGAGAATAATGAAGACCTCATGTCAGGCCCTTTTTTGTATTAAAATACACAGGAAGCTACACATCACCTCTGTGCATTGTCAGCAAAATGTTGTCTTTAAGGTGTTTTAAAAATTCACAGTCTCATGATTTTGTTACAGTTGATGTTTTTTTTTACTTTTAGTTGTTTCCTGTGAAAGAAAAATTACAGCCCAATAGAATTGGCTTATTATGGTTGTTTGGTATCCTGTTGGAACTTGTTTTTGCCATGTTCATTATTTTTTATCCTTCCATAATTTATAGGTGAAAGTCATAATTGTGTCATCATCTTCATATCTTCTGTTTCTTCATCGTCTTTGTTATTAAATTTTGGTTATTTGGTTACATTAGGAAGGTTTACTGGGCAAAGGACATGAATAGTAGTGACATATTAAAAATAGCATGAATATGGTTCACTAAACCAGTTTAATTTTGTTCTGTTTTTTACAGAAAGTGTTCTAAACCCTTGAAACCAAGAGTAACAGTACAGATAGCGTCAGACACAGGGCAGAGCCAGGGCAAGGATGCAGTGCTGCCAATCCCTATCCTTGCAGCTAGGAAGCAAGGATCAAATATTCTTATAGCTCATGGGAGTTCTATTTTCCTCTCATTTGAGACAATAGTGAGTGTGATTGTCACTTTATATTTCCATCCCTATATATGTAAGTTTGATATTCCTAATATTAAATGTGGATGGAATTAATTTTTGAGTCTGTAGGTGTAGAATTTTGTTCCCTGATGTATGGTTTTTGTGAAGTAAATTTACTTGAGCATAAAATGACCCCAGAAATCATAGTGTCTTTTTCCAGGAAATTAAGTTTTTGTCATGTCTTGTGTACTTAATTTTCTGCAAAAAAAAAAGCGATAAATGTACAACACTTACATTAATTCCGTCAGTGCTGATTTACTACAAACGTTTGGTTTGTGGAAATTATGGAAAGATTAAGGGAGAGATAGGCTGAAGGCTTAAATTGTTGTCTGTGCCCTACTTTATTCTGAGTCTTAATGAAGTCAGTATGAAGTCTTAATGATTTCATGGCCATGAGAAGGTGGTTCATAACTTTTGGTCGTTCTTTCATTAATTCAGTTGAGTTTTGATAGAATAGCTGGGGGTTGTGATTGCATTTTGCAGTCCTACACTGGACTGTGTTCATGTGAGTGGCTTGTGATCAAGGTATTGTGCACTCCTGTGCTGGATTATGTTCGTGTGGGTGGCTTGTGTTCAGTGCATTGTGTACTCCTACACTTGGTTTTGTTCCTTTAAGTGGCTTGTGTTCAGTCTCAGTGACTGCCAGAAGGCAGAATTTAACATCGGCTATTTTTGCTGCATGGTCAGATCTTTTACAGATGTGTATGTCTTTTGACTTCTCGTTTTCCATTGACTTAGAATTTGTTCTAAGATCTGCTTAAGTTTTTGTAGCTGATGCTAACACTTTCAGCCAAAGCAAAGCAGCAGATTTGTCTGAAAAGTGCCAAGTGATTGTTCTGAGAAATGCATAAGTTGTGAAATTCTTACTGGTCTATTTTACCGTCAGAATTGTGTGTTAGTAGTCAGGCGGCAAGTTACATCAAATACTGTGCTATCCCAAGTGGAGAACGTGCTCCAGCTGCAGATTTTATAATGCACTGTGAGCTGAATTACAAATTATCTCAGTGGATGGCTGGCAGTGACAGTGGGCCTTAGGGTCAACCAGTCCAACAAGAGTAGTCATACCACTGTGCTTGGACCACTTGATCCTGAAGTTGAAGGCACTGTGCTCCTTTGAAACATGGTGAACTACGCACCTAGTAACAACACAGCCTCACATCCCAGAAGACTTAATTCTTCGGCAGCAGCACCACCATGAGAACCTCAGATCTTGCACAGTTCTTTATTGACTCTTGTAATAGCATTTTATGGACCTAGGATTAGATTGTCATGAAATTTAATATGGGCTTAGGCATTGACATTACAGACGTCTCTTTAAGCTGAAAGTACTCTCAAGAAAATGTATAAATAATGTAAAAATTAAACTTCGCATGTTCACTTGTACATAAAACATACAGTGAAGTTAATGGGGTCTTTCATGGGATAGGATGTGTGAATGAAGTAGTGCTTGTTGAGCAAATGTATGAACATTTTGTTCCATTGAGTGCTGTATGTTTCAGTGTCCTAGGGGACCTGAGAAGGTGCTGTGCTTGGTGAGACGAGATCCTAGGGAGAATGTTGCCTCAAAGGATGGTGTAATATCCAAGGTAGGCTGCCTGTGATACAATAAGGTCATCATCATCTCAGTTGTGTGACAGGTACAGTGGTGAGCAGCATTTATATTTTAACTGTGGTAATATGTGCAGCCGTCTGTCTGAAAGTATAAGTGCATTGTTGTAATATACATATTAATGTTCACACAAGGGGGGGGGGAGAGAGAGAGAGACATGTTGTGTGGAACAACATTCTCAGTTATGTAGTGTCAGGAGTAGATGAAATTTGAGTATGGAGTACTGGTAAAATGATAACCGATGGGAGAAATGAAATAATGGGGGAAAAACCTCTGCCACTTTGTCCACCACAAGTCCCGTATGGACTGGCCTGGAATTGAATCCTGGTTTTCCTGGTGAGAGGAAATGCTTGTGTGATGTACGCATAGTAAGATGGGAAGATCGTGACATTATTTTGCACATAATGAGAATTTTGGTTTCAAATTTTCCACACCATTTAGTACAGAAGATGCTAAAATTGACTGACTAACTAACTAACTAACTAACTAACTAACTAACTAACTAACTAACTAATTAACTCCATGGAGCAGAGGCCTTCGTGAGAAGCTAACAGTTTCTCAGCTAGTCAAGAAATTCCCCGCATTTTTTGGAACCTGAAGGTTCATTACCACACTCACAAGAGCCCGCTACCTGTCCCTAACCTGAGCCAACTCAATCCAGTTCATGCCCCCCCCCCCCCCCCATCCCACTTCCTGAAGATCCGTCGTAATATTATCCTCCCATCTACACGTGGGTCTCCCAAGTGGTTGCCTTCCCTCGGGTCTCCGCACCAAAATCCGGTGTGCACCTCTCTCCTCCCCCATACGTGCCACATGCCCCACCCATCTCATTCTTCTCGATATGATTACCCGAATAATATTTGGTGATGAGTACAGGTCATTAAGTTCCTCGTTATGTAGTCTTCTCCAATCCCCTGTCGCCTCGTCCCTCTTACGCCCAAATATCCTCCTCAGCACCCTATTCTCGAACACCCTCAGTCTTTGTTCCTCCCTCAGTGTGAGAGACCAAGTTTCACATCCATACAGAACAACAGGTAAAATTATAGTTCTGTATACCCTAATCTTTGTGTTTTTGGATAGCAACCTGGAAGACAAAAGATTCTGCACTGAATGATAGCAAGCATTCCCCGACTTCAGTCTGCTCTTAATTTCTTCATGAATGGTGTTTTGATTCGTTAGGGTTGCTCCCAAATATTTGAATTCTTCCACCCTTTCAAAGGATTTATTATCTATCTTAATGTTGTGATTGTGTCCTGCATTCTGATTTTGAGACATGACCATGTACTCAGTTTTCTTAGCATTTACCTCTAGACCAATCTCCTTACTAGCAATCATTAAATCTTCTGCATTTTTCTTTATCCTATATATGCTTCTGCCCAATATATTAATATCATCAGCATAAACCAGAAGCTGATGTGTACCATTCAATTTCAAACCCTCCTGGTTTGCCTGAACCCTCCTAATGGCATATTCTAAAGCAAAGTTGAAAAGCAATGGCAACAGAGCGTCTCCTTGTTTCAAGCCATTCTTAATAGGAAACGTGTCAGATAGATGTTTGCGTTCCTGAACTCTGCTATACATTTCACTTAGGCACATTTTTATTAACCTTAATAGTTTCATACGGATACCGAACTCAATGAGAATATTATATAAGACCTCCCTCCTAACTGAATCATAGGCTTTCTTGAAGTCTATAAATAGCTGATGCACTGCCTCATTGTATTCCCATTTTTTCTCAAGTATTTGACGAATGCTGAATATATGATCAGGATTTGACCTGTTACGTCAAAATCCACACTGATGATCCCCAATAATTTCTTCTGTATATGGAGTTAACCTTGACAAAAGAATGTTGGATAGAATTTTGTACGTAGTCAACAAAAGTGATACGCCCCGATAGTTACTACAATCTGTTTTATCACCCTTCTTATAAATAGGCACAATGACTGACTTCTTCCATTCCTCAGGCAATTCCTCCTTATTCCAAATAGAAATAATAAGTTTATGGATCTCAGACTGAATTATCCTACCCCCTGCTTTAATCAATTCTGCTGGAATCTCATCAGTACCTGATGATTTGTGTCTTTTTAGCTTTTCAATAGCCATCTCAACCTCAAAGGCACTGGGCTTAGGTACTAGTGGCTCTGCTGTGTGTACTTCAGTCTGCCAATAAAAGAAAATCTGTGGTATTGTGCAATTAATAATTCCTTTTCATAGAAGTGCTTCATGAAACTGGAAATTAAAATGCTAGTAAATACATGATTTGTGACGAGATGATTTTAGTAATGCCTCCTCCCACTTTGTCTTGTTAGTGCAGCAGGTTTGTAACTAAGTCGTTAACCCTTATGAACATAACCACCAATAAAAATTTAAAAAGTGATGGAAACACACTGGCAAACGTTATATGGGGCATTATAGTTTCAGTGAAGCTTCCCATTAACATTAGGAAGGCTGGAAGCTGTGGAGAGGTTGATAGGTTGTTTTTGTATCTTACAGTTAAAAGTATTTATAATGTTCCAGACTTGTTTTCTTATGTGTCTGTGTTTTGTTTTCTTGAACAGGTTAAAGTACCTGAGACCAGTGATAATGTTGAGTATGTCTCCCACACAGCAGCTGTAGTGATGTCGGCAAAGAGAGGCAAAAAGCTCAAGTCAGATGTTCCAATGGAGGAACGGTTAGATAACTTAAGTCTTACAAAGCAAGAAACTGGCAGTCATGAACCTCCACGGTCGGATAGCATGGCTCACCTGCTTATGCAGGTATGTATTCCCTGACAGATCTTGTCTAAACCACCAGTTGACTGTAAGCACTGTGAACAGGGAGATCAGATACAGACATGGTAGGAAAAGTAGGCACTCAAAAATGCCATCCTTTATTTGTTTGTGTATATGAAAACTACCTACTTTTTCGGTTTTTATCATGAAATTTGTGAAACTCATTATTGAATCTGTGATACACGTGTATTAGGTATGCAATATGAAGTGTATGGAGGACATGGTGTGGAAATTAAAATGTGGTGTTCTTCATTTTTATATGCCACAGCCTGTTACTTTTCTAGAATCTGATCTTCTGCATCACAGAAATTAATGTCTTTATTGGGTCACTTTATCACTGTTCAAATGCTAGACTAAAAACCTAGGGGATCAAGAAAGAAATGTGCATAGACTTACTTTGCTTTGCTTCCGTCATCTTCATCAGCTGAGCTTGTACAGTTCCTGCCATAAGTTTTAGGCAAGTATGAGGGGTGGTACGAAAGTAATGCCTCCTATTTCCTTTCTCAGAAGCTGTAATTACAATTATAATGAAATTTACATATATCATGGATGTATCCTTTACAAAGTTGAGATTGTTTTTCCACAAAGTCTCCTTCATTATCAACACACTTTTTCTACCTTTGCATGAGATGCTGTTTGCCTTTTAATTATTTTTGTCGGCCAACACGAATAAGCTGGCACTCTGCTTCGTTGTCACATATTTTTCTACAAAAGAATGAAGGGTATTTGAGACAGTATGACATATATTTATACACTTGAGACATTCTCTCCAGTTATTTGCCCCAGATATTTATAACCACTAGCACAAAAATTTGCCTTTTTTCTACCTGAATGTTATTCACCTGTTTGTACCTTGGTCATACAAGTGGCCACATTTCAGTATGGAGACTGGGAAGTAAAGCACGTTGATGGTTATTGTTCCAGGGACTGCACAGCAAGGACAAAAGGATCCTCCAGAGTGTGTTGATGAGGAATGATCCTGTCCTTATTTCCAATACTGTTACGAGACTGTCTCTTCAGTGCACTGTTCCCCTCATTAAGGAACTTGTTACCCTCATCCAGGGCAAGACAGTAGTGTGAGTTGACTTTTGACTATGTTTTCACCATTCTTATCGATGATAAGACATTTAAGTTGGAGCCTCTCCTTTGTTAACTGTTTGCAGGAATAAATTTTCAGTGTGGTCTGGGATTAGCATTGTTTCACATGCCATAGTTTATACAGGCACTAGTTGTCCCTTACAGTACCATGTTAATAAGGAACAAATAGTTTAGACACTCCTCAATTTACGCAATAGTCATGTTCTGGAAGGTCCAACACAAGTCAAATTTTGCATAAGTCGGGATTGAATACACATGCGGTCGACTATATGGGTATGTACAAGGGGATGCAGTTGAAATACAGACTCCAACGTACTGGAACCTGATCAGCTGCGGCATGACCCCCTGCCATCTGTTATCATCGTGTTTACAGTGGACTGTGTTGTATGACTGCTACTGTGTTTGTGTTTGTGGCTATGCAATATAGTGTAATACATGGGGTTTTTAGTGTTAAATTGCATAAGTCTGACATTGCATAACTTGAGATTGTGTGAATTTGGGAGTGAGTGTGTGTGTGTTTCAAAGTGTGTTCAAGGGTACAGTTACAAAACTTTTATCATTTACAAAATAGACATGCTAATGGAGTAGTGTGGTGGATTTGTAATTAGGTATAAATGTATTAAGAATACAGGAATTTTTGTAAACTCTATCTGCATATTTTGTGCAGATCTGCTGGGCTGTGGAGGAGCCTGTTGCATTTCTATCCATATGCCTCTCAAAAAAACATTTGTGAAATCCATACTTTGAATAGGAGTATTGCTTTCGTCATTTTTCAAGATCGTGCAGAAATACAGTAGCAGATTCAGTAACATAGCACAACAATTCTGACAATGTGTGTAGTTTTGTTGGTTAGAGTCTGTGAATGTGAAATATGTTGCTTTGCTGCTTGCAGGAGTAAAATTGCTGTCCTCTGGTTGAAAGCTGTTATCAGATCACATGCTGGTCAATTAATGGCCAATCCTGACGTAAGAGATACCTTGTCACCTGTCCTAGGACTGGTGGAAACAAGATTGGGTCTGTTGGCACCTTTGTCACGACTGCGTGGTCGCCTTGATTTGCTGGTAGATCAGATAGAGGAAAGCAACAAGGGGAATGTCGCTGGAGACCTTGGGGAGAGTCTTCTTGTATTCCAGGATCAAGGTAGTAGGCTGTCTGTGTTTTGAAGCCTTCAGTATTCTGTTTTCATACATTTCCAATTCCTGTGCCTGAAAAATGTATATGGTTTTGGTCACCTTCCTCTGAATTCCTGTCATTTGTATGCCTTTTTCCCGCCTTCAAATTTTCCATTTCCTTTCAGATGAATTTTTATTTTGGCCATATCTGCTTTCACATTCTTCTGTATGTTCATGCCCCTATGGCTTTTATTTTCTGTTGTCTGCAGAGTGCCTTTCTTGCATTAATTTGTGGTGATAAAGTTCTTTAAAACAGGATTTCATGAAAGAGTCCTGTCTTTTGAGATGATGTCTGTGGGTATTCATATGACTTGAAGTTCAAATATGGTACTTTTCCATGTTCTGCCATGCATTAAGACGGGGCAAATGAGCAGGTATGAAGAACTGAGTTGAGTTACAAAATCGTTAATTAATGTAAATTTGGTTTGTCACATGTAGCTTACAGTGAGGAAAAAGTGTATCACATTTTCGTGAATGTTATTTGTAGCTACAATCGTGGAACAGAATATGACCAAATATTTTGAAGTCTGCATTGTTTCTCTTCTCCGTAAAAACAGATTTTGCATATGCCGTAGGAAATTTTTTCACATTTTAGTCACATGTGGCAGTCAGTGTTACTAGGCTGGGTAGTACAGTAGTACGGCTTGTCAGAAGATTATGCCATTAGTTATCTTGTACTGTTGGTGACATAGTATTAACAGTGTGTTTCACTGTCTTTATTTATTTCAAGAATGGTGTATTCAGTTACGCATACATGTAAACAGTGTTATGTGCCATTGTGGAGTTGGCTTTGATGAATATGCACCAGTCAGTCTTGATAGTCATTAGAGTTGCAGTAAAGTTGTAGTGAAGTTGTTAATATAGGTAACTGGAATGTGGTGTTAATCCGTCAGTACCTCTAGGGCTTAATTTTAATATTAAACATCCCAGTTGGTGTGCAGATACAAAGGTATGTATTTGTACCTATTATTCGGCCAATCATGACTAACACTTCACTTTATTAAAAATGTATACAGGCAACCAGGCTTTCTATGGCCTGATGATGGCTGCTTGAGCTGAAACCTGTTTTCCTGTGTACATTTTTAATAGAGTGAAGTGTTGGTCATGATTGATTGGTTAATAAGTACATATATATACCTTTCTAGGGCTTAAATTCAGACTGCTGCTCAAGACAGGTTTTAAATTTAGGGTATCTTAGAATTCATGTGTGACCATATGGTGCAAAGAGGCCAGCACTGAATGGTGAAAACTGTATGATTCATGACATTACCCATAAATTTGAATATTATTCTGTTCCAGATTCAGATGAAGGCAGTGAAATAGAAGATATTGCTTTGGGCAGTGAGTCAGAGGATCACTGGGAAGAACTGTCAGATGTGGACATGGATGAAGAAGTGGAGGCAGAAGAAGAGGGCGAACCTGGTGAGGTGGACATGTCAGTTTGAGAATGTGCAAGTTCATATGTGCTGCAGTGATGTGTGGAGGGTAATACGGTGTTGCTGAGTAAGGTATATCTATCCATTACAAGCAAAAAGAAGCAACTTGACAGGTAGGGGGATCAGATTATATGGACTGCATGGGATATCCAAAGACCTTACATTTCAGGCTCATTTTGATGCCTGACCTTGCTTTCTGTCTGTAATGGAAAACTGTATCATTATATGTCATGCCGCTGACTGTAACAACAATGCATTTTCATATATGTCTTGCATATGGAAGTATGTATCAAGTACTGTATTACCTCATGTGGTACAAAGACATGATATTTTTAAGCTTTTATTTGAGTTTCATTTTACTGTGCCCCATACTAATCAGGTGCAATGCTTACTTCATTCAGATCACTGTGCAAGTGCTGGAGTGATGTAAAAACCGATTTCTTGGTAGTACAGTAAAACCCTGTTAAGATGTTTTTGAAAATTTCAAGAAAATCTGACTTCTTAAGTGGGAAATTTCTTAAAAGGGTAGGACTGAAATTTTTACTTTTTTAATTTTTTGTGCGCTTATTACATATGTATGCTGAATTTGTACAATTTGCAGCTGTCTTAACACATTCTCACTCATATGTGACCATTTAACCATTTTGTCTGTAACCTTTCATTCACAGTTTTATTTACACCTTTATGTACACTGTCACTGACTTTTCATTCACAAGTTCACATTTCATTCAGATGTTTACTTATCCTTGAATTATTTTACAGGCGTGAGTTGTCTTGCTCTTTTTCAAAAACAGTAGCAGTATACATCTTCAGATGGCATAGGTTCACTTTTAGGTAGACCATAAGGGGTGGTCAGTAGTTCCAGTTACTTTCACTAACTCTGCAGTGTTTTGAATTTATTTTCTGGAATTTCTGGTGTAACTTATCAGCGCACAGTCACCACACATGTTTCTCAATCATGCTACACTACGAGGCTTTTATATTACTGCCAGTAAATTACATTTAAACGAGTTGTCACAATTGATCGCCCAATTATGTTGCGTCAAACTGCTGTCCCCCTAACAATGTGGAATATTGTGTCACTTCAACTAGCATATGCCTGAACTTCTTCAGATGTTATTGGCTGCCTCCTTTTCCTCCAAGTCCTGGGCAGTTGAAGAGGCAAGTGAGCTGCCACATGCCAGTGTTGCCAAATGCAGGCTTTTGCAGGTCATGGAACAGCTAGGATCACTTTCTGGCCGCCTGATACAGTTTTTCGGTTGTCATGAGAAACCGAGTAGCGGGAACTGGCTGCAGTCTCTGCGTCGTGGAAAAAATACGACACCCCTGCGTCGGCCTGTGGTTATGTCATTCTGCTGTGTGAAACATGACGGAAATGACCTTGGAGATTAACCTATATGAACTGACCGCACCATTTGAATGCTGCATTTCAGAAACGGAACGAATGGAAACTTGGGAAGTTCTTTAAGATTTTGCAACAGAAAATGTATTAAATGGGTTAAAAAACTGTTTCGTCGATAAATTTGTTACTTCTTAGGCAGGAAATTTCCTTATGTGGGAATATATTAAAAGGGCAATGTGTAATGTTAATCAAATGGGAGAATTTTGGTGCTTTTTTTATCCTGACTTCTTAGGCAGGAATTTTCTTAACTGGGGACGTCTTGAACGAGTTTTACTGTATTGTGTCCTTCCCTTGTCTGTACTGATATCATGTTTTGTCATCTTTTGTGATGGTAGAACATGTTTTTTCAATATCCAGTTGATACATACACGCTACATTACCTTCGTATTGCCTGAATCTGGACAAATAATATGAAGACATTTACCAAAACATTGATATTCCAGATCTGTGCAGTGATTTAAGCAGCAACTGTGAGTATCCTGTTTTCATGTTTCCTTTGTTAGAGGCCACTGCTTATAACATACTTCACTGTTTAAGAATGTGAGCTCCAGAAAACACTTCTTAAATCTGTTATTATGTGCGATTTTCCTAAGCTAAGAGTTTTTTCTCTTCTCCGAAATGTCCAGACTGGCTGTGGGGCCGACCCACCCTCTGGTGAGTACTGGTGTTCATTGCCAGGGGTAAAGTGGCCAGGGTGTGAAGTTGGTCACTCACCTCCATCTAGTGCTGAGCTCAAGAATGAGGGGAGCTATACCTCTGCTCCCTGTATATACCTTCGTGACATGGAGAGGGACAGCTGTACCTTTTACCGTAACTTACACTTCACCCATGATATCCTGGTCTATAAATCTTTATTTTTAAATTATTTCAATCTGTCCACTTTATAAGGACATATAAGTTGATAATTTAAGTGTAATGTGTTTGTGTCTGTTGTACCTTAATAACTGCTGAACCAGTTGATGTATTTCTAGAAATTTGGTACAAACCTCATACATTTTTCGTATCATTCGTAGTGCTGACATGGCTGCTATGCATCGTTTGTGGTCAGAGTAACACTAGGCCCGTCACCTAATGGGTCACTGATATTTTGTGTGTGGCTGGACCTTCAAGTAACACATAAATTTTGTTAACAGTTGTGTGAAGTCTCATTTTAGTCCTCATTTGGTAACTAATAACTGGCGAATGAATCTAGTGACAGGTATGCAGCTAGATCATAGACCTGCACATTTTGTATGAAGAATTTTTTGTATAAAAGGTGTACTTTAAAGTTTATTTTATTATTCGTAAACAGGTTTTAGGGTTTCATGACAAGTATTCTTGTGAATTTGTGCTGGAACAACCTCTTTTTATGACATCTATTCAGAAACAGGATGTACATACCCTTGTTTTCTTGTGACAATCATGGAACATCTTTTATGATTCCTGTTGTTACCAGGGAATGGTAAGATATTTGTTATTATGTACTATACTTTATTGTTCTGACATCTTGGTTATTGCTAGAAGTAAAGAACTCTTCTACACTTGCTTTAATAATGCTGAGATAATTCTGTACAACATTGCTGTCTTAGAGGCGTGATGCTTAATTTAAAGGTGATGATTACAACAGGAAGCTGCTGGATGCAAAATGTATAATTAGCGTTTACAGGGCAGTGCATAAAGTAATGGGAAATTCACCACACAAGTCTAACAACATGATAATAGTGTCCTGAATGTATGTGCAAAATATGGAGTGAATTCAGGTTGAGATACTTTTGCAAGATAAAGTATGTGATCAGTTGTGCTGCTGGATAAATATTATATTTTATATTGCGGATGTTTATTTGTGTTGTTATGGATGTTTATTTGTGTTGTGTTACGTCAAGTTGTTTTGAAGCATAAGGCCACTGAAGTTCACATATACTAAAGCAAGTGCGATTCATCTGGGGTTCAGAATTTGGAAAGTTGGGAGCCTGTTGGCCAGTTGGATGATGCACTGCGTTTCTGTGTCATAGCTCTCAAGCCCAAGACAGCCAGTACAGTGCTGTTGTGAATGCCTTCGCATCCCTTAAGCCCTATAAAAGGTAATACTTATTTGCTGTGATAATTACCCATTCTTGCTTATTGTTGGAAGACCTCATTCAGCCCTACTTATCTGATAGCAACACATAATCATTCTGTCATCACGTGCAGTAAAATTCCTGTCAGAAGTGGAGCCGCACCAAGGCAGGCAGAGGCCAGGACTGGAGATGCTGTTTGCATGGCGAGATTTCAGAAGGCTGCTGTGTAATTCTGAATAACTTTTTGGCCAGTAGTCCTAATTGTGAATGCAAGTTTCTTTCAGAGATACGTTATATCTAAATGTAACGGAATCAATTTTTCAGGGATTTAATATTACTAAATTTTTTAATTTTACATCCTGTTTAGGTTTGCAAAGGTTTCTGTGTAATTTTTCCTTGTAAAGCAATGTATGACATTATTTGCAGATGTAAATATGTCACTGATTTCATGAATGTCAAAATGAAAATGTTACAACTAGAAGCAAGGGGGCTGATAACAGCCATGAATGATATTTGTAGAACACATGAAACTTTTCTGCTCTATCACTATGATCCCCGAGGATGTTGAATCGTAAACAGACATTTTCTGGAAAGTGTCCCTTGTTGGTTTGATTATCTCATTGTACAGGTGTACATGGTAGCGGTATGTTGCAAAACTCTGATAAGGTTCCACACTCAAGTTACGACTTACTGGAACTTGCTGTAGACAGACTTTAACATGAAGGTTATGACCAGTTTCTGGGTTGTCACTCCATGCAGTCTGGTAGACACGTGCCAGACTACATGGTGTCACATCACAGAGACGTTAATGATCAATCATTGCTGTAAGAATATCAAATTTCATAGGCCATAACATCTTGAGTCATCTCTCTGTTGCATGAATAACTGACAGAACATTTGGAGTGCAGAAATAATAATGCATGTATGATCATAATTATCGCTGTAAAAGTGTGCTAAGAAATGGAAGTTATTTGTATCCTTCGAGAGGGCTACTGCATGGGAACTCTAGAGGACATTGGTGTTAAACAAATGGTGGAGCTTTTAAAACATTCCTTGGGGCCATGTGTGTATGTCCAGATGCTCTGCAATGTAAATACCCTCAGCTATTAACCACCTTAGTGCCAGGAAAATGGGTAGGTTATACTGAAAGTGGATAACCTGTGGAAATACAGAAATATCAAGGTGTGTAATGAGCAGTAGTTAACACTGTTCCAATGATGTGATTGCTGCTGAAATCTGGTGGATGAGAAGGAAATTTAACACACTGAAAATCGTGGTTGGTTGATCACTCCTTGGCATAATGTGGAAGAGTAACAGCAACTGACAGATTGGCCACCTGGCACTAATAGTGTTAGTAGTACCTAAATTAGTACTAACAACTATCTGTAATATATTACATTCTGTAAAATTAAAACCAATAAGCTGATTCATTCTACTTCACTGGTTGCTTAAATCATGATGTTGAGTTTTCTTAAGGATATAGATACTGTATGATATATTCAGTGAGATTGTTACTCAGAACTGTAAACCACATGTCACTGTTCAGCTTGTGTATGCGATGTGTAATTGATGAGTACCATGCTAAACATGAAGTGGTGATACAATGTAAGTTGGTACAGTTGTTTTATTGTTATGAGAATATTTCTGGATTAAATAAGAAGATAAAGTAAAAAAGAAATTTGCTTGAAATTTTTATGTGTATTCATCACCTTTTTGTTATGTAATTCTACGGGTTTTTTTGACAATTTTTACTCTGCCAAGTTATTTTGTTAGGAAGGTAATTCAGTTAATATACCTCATGTAGTGATTCCTAAGTATGTCCATATTTTAGCCTTGCTGGAGTGAACTCTTGATGAGGTGCTAATCCTCTGGGGTGTGGAGGTGGTTCATTGTCATGGGACTTACACAAAACAAGTTTGTCATGCAAGATTTGAGGTTTCTGCAGCATTGATGGTAGTGGTAATTTTAGATGGATGCCATTTAGCATGTAACGCAACATACCCCTATGTTATGAGGGAATGTAGTCTATTGAAATGAGTGATAAAATGCCAGTTGCCAGTTGAAAGGTGCAAGAGCCATTAAGCCAAAAAAAATGGACAAGGAATTTCGAACTCGCTCCTTCAGAACACAAAGCAAACATGCTTCCATGGAGGTTCTGAAGTAGAGGGAATTACTGGCCAGAGAAGTGGATTTT
Source organism: Coptotermes formosanus (assembly GCA_013340265.1). NCBI lineage: Eukaryota > Metazoa > Arthropoda > Insecta > Blattodea > Rhinotermitidae > Coptotermes > Coptotermes formosanus. Next base: position 1,344,105 of record BLKM01000363.1, read on the forward strand.
GCTCATCCTGATTGACCATCTTGCCACACAGTAGTGTACTGTTGAGAAAGCAAGGTCTGGTCAAGAAATGTCAGTGCTAGATGTTGCTCCATATGAGTTTTTGTGCAGCCCATTTTGAATCAAGGGTATAAATAACGAGATTCCCAGCACTGTTTCCCGGTATGGTATCGTCTGTTGGAAAGCATGTGCATAGCTGTGGTGATAAGTCCTGAAACGGGCCGTTAGGCACGTGGACCGACAGTCTAGTGACATACCGTGGGAAGGAAGAGTAATAAGCCTACCGAACCTACCGCTGCTACGTGACGACCACGGATGTCAATCGGTCAGTAGTCGTCCGTATGTCCATGGCCAAATACTGCACAGAACACCAATAAAAAATGCGGGTTGGATCACAGATGTCTTCACAGCGGCATGGACGTATAGCATATGTAATGTGGGGTTTCGGAGCGTGAAGCAGTGGGAATAAGTTCGAATGAAGAAAGATCCCTGCAAACATCACGCCTGCAATATTCAGAAGTGTCTGAAAGGTGATGTGTGTATTTATATAGACATTGATAGTAGATGAACGGTTGTAAGACTCCATTTGTATTTTAAGAAAGTCGAATGCTTATGCAAAGAAAAGTGAAATTAATATTTTATAGTTCTTGTGTTCATACGTTGTAATGTTGTCAGTGACGGTTTTGTTCTAATAGTTGTACTGGTTTCACATTTGGAGGTTTTCTGCGTTACCCAATACCGGATGTATTGTGCATTTACTACCAGATTAGATTGCTGGTTCATACGCAGTTTTGCAGCTTCTTGCCCATTGAATGTGCCTACCTAATACCCAGTAGTTATTACTCTTAGCAGTGCGCGAAAGTTGATTGGCGATTGGAGGTTAATTGCTTGCACACAGCAAGTATTCCTGTCTTAAGACAGTTCATCGCAGCTGTGCTTTTGAGCAATTAGAATTTCGACGAATCCAGTCAAAACACAAAAATTTTATTTGACCGGATATGTTGTAATTCTAATGGAGGTGAATGTGTGACTAATCCGATAGGACATTTGATGTTGCTATTTGTAGTAGGCCATAAAAGTTTAATTCAAGTGGTTGATTGGTGAGTTCCTGATCTTTCTGTGTGGCCAGATCAGTATCAAATTGGATCAGTGTACTTGCTACGAAAAGATCAAGAATTGCTTTTCTGAGGTGTGTTCCATTTATGAAATGCTTAATGTTTGAGCAACTTAGCTTCAGAGTCTGTTTATCAGTGTTTTTAGATACCTTATAAACATTTATTTTGTTCTTTAATTGCAGCTAAAAAGTAGGCAGTATAATACTGAGAAATGATAAATCCTGTCAGCATGTTTCAGAAATTCTTGGGAGGTTTTCTGATCAGATAGTGGCATAGATTGTTATGTCATTGTTAAAAGCTTAGTACACTGAATTTGTAACATATGTCTGGTTTCATATGTCAGTGGGAGTGAAAATATACTGGGTTAAGACTGCAGTAGGAACACTTTATGCCATAGAACTCTTCTGCTTCCTGGATTCTGTAATTCCCTTGAGGCACAAGGAAAGTGGCTGGCTCTATCATGCCAGCTGCTGGCACAATAATGATGGAAAGAAGAACTGCAGGAACATTCTGTATTCATGATAAATTGACAAAAATAACATGCTCTGTGTTATTTCATGTGGGATCACATGTCTTATGTTTCTTCCTCATAAGGCATTGTCTGACAACATTATTTCCAAGTGTAAATATGTTTTTATTTTTTTGCGAAGATTACTATAATATTCCGAAACATTGAAACAATGGTCACCAGAACTGCAATATAGGAAAACTCATTGAAAAGTCAGTTTTTTGTTCTGTAATGTTGCCTGTTTATGATATGATGCACCCTCTGAGATGTCGCTGAGGAGAGACTGATTTACTTTGGTGTGAAATATTATTATAAAATTTGATAACAAGGCTACATTCAATGGTGATCTTCCTTTTGATTTTTTTTTGCTGTGTAGTGGTCAAATATTACACATTTTTGGGGGAACATACTGCATCCGTCCTCAGGATGAAGCACTATATTTCTCTAAAATGTTATTCTGTTGTTTAATCAAGATGGAGGGAAATTTGTATTCATTGTTGGCAACTGAATATGTTTTAGCAACAACAATTAATTAACAGTGTTTTTTCCTTTGCATAAGTGCAAAGATTTTATCTCCTGGGATCTGTGCATTCACTGCCAAAACTTAACTTAACGCGATGAACTGTTTTTATTATTTTCTCTTGCAGAAAATAGTTACCAGGAACAATCTTGTCAGCAGTTTATTGAATTGCTGAGAGAGTGTTGTTGCAAGTGGGGCAGTGCTTCTATCAGTTGTTCTGGTATAGATACACGGAAAACACCGTCACAGACAGTAAGAAGTTTTGCATGTCTTGCATATCATTGTGCAGTTTTGTGTACAGTAATGGCAAATATTTCTAATTCTATCCATTTCTGTTTACTCATTTATTTATTACCTACACTTAAATTTATTTATTTGTTCAATTAATTTAATTTATTTATTGGGTTTGGTTTGGTGTAGTTAGGTTGGATTAGGTTTGGTTGCTTGAGGTTATATTATTAATTAAATATTTATTTTGTTTAATTTGTTTCATTTAATCAATTTGATTTAATTTATTGAATTTAATTTCTGTATGTAATTTAATTTCTTAACTAAATTTGATTTAATGTAATTAATTTGATGTGTTTAATCAATTTAATTCACTTAAATTGCGGTCGAACTCAGTTATAATGTCGAGAAGGAGACAATATTTTGTGTTGTTATAACTGAGGAGTATAATGTTATGGTTAACAGTGAGGAATTAATTGGTACCACAGAATATCTGATGTTGTAGGTGAGGTGTTGTTAAACTGATGTCGTTATAACCAGGTGGACTGTGTTTACATTTAACTTAATTGATTAAACTTCTTTAATTTAATTCCTTGAATTAATTTAAATGAATTGATTAATTCATTAATTAATTTGGTCAGGTTGGTTTAGTTAGGTTAAGTGATGTGAGGTTTGGTTGGATTATGTTGGGTGAGGTTGGGTTACATTGTTTTAGGTTGATCTGGGTTGGGTAGAGTAGATTATTCATTTATATTTATTTATTTATTTCATCTAACTAACTAACTAACTAACTAACTAACTAACTCCATAGAGCAGAGGCCTTCTTGAGAAGCTAACAGTTTCTCAGCTAGTCAAGAAATTCCCCGCATTTTATGGAACCCGAAGGTTCATTACTGCATTCACAAGAGCCCGCCACCTGTCCCTATCCTGAGCCAGATCAATCCAGTTCATGTCCTCCCATCCCACTTCCCGAATATCCATCTTAATATTATCCTCCCATCTACGCCTGGGTCTCCCAAGTGGTCGCCTTCCCTCGGGTCTCCCCACCAAAATCCGGTATGCACCTCTCTCCTCCCCCATACGTGCCACATGCCCCGCCCATGTCAGTCTTCTCAATTTGATTACCCGAATAATATTTGGTGATGAGTACAGGTCATTAAGTTCCTCGTTATGTAGTCTTCTCCAATCCCCTGTTGCCTCGTCCCTCTTAGGCCCAAATATCCTCCTCAGCACCCTATTCTCGAACACCCTCAGTCTTTGTTCCTCCCTCAGTGTGAGAGACCAAGTTTCGCATCCATACAGAACAACAGGTAAAATTGTAGTTCTGTATACCCTAATCTTTGTGTTTTTGGATAGCAACCTGGAAGACAAAAGATTCTGCACCGAATGATAGCAAGCATTCCCCGACTTCAATCTGCTCTTAATTTCTTCATGAATGGAGTTTCAATTCGTTAGGGTTGCTCCCAAATATTTGAGTTCTTCCGCCCTTTCAAAGGATTTATTATCTATATTTATGTTGTGATTGTGTTGTGCATTCTGATTTCGAGACATGACCATGTACTTAGTTTTCTCAGCATTTACTTCTAGACCAATCTCCTTACTAGCAATAATTAAATCTTCTGCATTTTTCTTTATGCTATGTACGCTTCCGTCAAATATATTAACATCATCAGCATAAACCAGAAGCTGATATGTACCATTCAATTTCAAGCCCTCCTGGTTTGCCTGAACCCTCCTAATGGCATATTCTAAAGCAAAGTTGAAAAGCAATGGCGACAGAGCATCTCCTTGTTTCAAGCCATTCTTAATAGCAAATGTGTCAGACAGATGTTTGCCTACCCGAACTCTGCTATACATTTCACTTAGGCACATTTTTATTAACCTTACTAGTTTCATGGGGATACCGAACTCAATGAGAATATTATACAAGACCTCCCTCCTAACTGAATCATAGGCTTTCTTGAAGTCTATAAATAGCTGATGCACTGCCTCATTGTATTCCCATTTTTTCTCAAGTATTTGACGAATGCTGAATATATGATCAGTAGTTGACCTGTTACATCGAAATCCACACTGATGATCCCCAATAATTTCCTCTGCATATGGAGTTAACCTTGACAAAAGAATGTTGGATAGAATTTTGTACGTAGTCGACAAAAGTGATATGCCTCAATAGTTACTACAATCTGTCTTATCACCCTTCTTATAAATGGCACAATGACCGACTCCTTCCATTCCTCAGGCAATTCCTCCTTATTCCAAATAGAAATAATAAGTTTATGGATTTCAGACCGAATAATCCTACCCCCTGCTTTAATCAGTTCTGCTGGAATCTGATCAATACCTGGTGATTTGTGACTTTTTAGTTTTTCAATAGCCATCTCATTTATTTCATCTTATGTAAGTTATTTAATTTAATTCATTTACTTTATTTAATTTGCTTTGTTTACTGTATGTTTTACTTTATATAATTTAATGTAATGTTTGTTGTGCTAGAAATATTATGCATGCTTTCATTTTATAAGACCCTATATTCTCTCTCTTTCTATATATATGTATGCTACTTATGTATGCGTGATTTCAGATGACCAGCACAATGTAAATGAGATATTTGCTTTTCTGGGATATTACATAGTGTAGATTGGTAGTTAGTTATCGACCTTTCGGGACAATGTATAGGTCTCATCTTCAAGGGTGAAGCAATCCAAGAAGATTCGACTGCTTGACCCATGAAGATGGGTTTGATAGGTTGTGCCAGTCTACACTGCCTAACATTCCAGAAGAGTGAAGATCTTGTTTGTATGTTTGTTGAATTCTATTTAATTCTGTGTAAACGTCTGTACCTTCTTTCAACCACATAAGAAGGAATTTTAAAGAAGTGTCACAGCAGATGTATAGTTGGTGATGGTGTAAAACATGTTTCTTCCTTGCAGACTGAGGGCAAGAAACAATGAAGCAGCAGCCTCCATTTGTGAGAGAAAAAGTTCTGAAGGATCGTAACTGGATCCAGCGCAACCCTCGCACGTTTGTTTGTCTGTTTACTGCGTCTTCTTTGCTTGTTCTGTTCAGTCGTCCCCTCTATGATATTTTCTTCAGGGAATACCCTGCCATTCCTGTTGATCCTCGGTTGTCGAAGTGAGCTAGTGTGCAGTCACTTCACTTAGTGTGAGTGATAAGATTGGTTTTGCTTTTCTGGAATATTAGAGCTGGAATGTTATGACAACAGTTTAAGATAGATATATGTCTAATGGCACAATTCTTTTTAGCAAAAGGTGTTTGTAACTAAGTGCCTATAGCATCACATCTGTAGTTGCTGTCCTTGCTCTGTATTTAATTATGCCCTTAGATAATAAAGTACAAAACTTCGAAGACTTGTCCTGCAAAATTTTATTTTTTGTTATTTATTTATTTACTTATTTTCTGATTTAGGTCTCTGTTATTTGGGGGGTATTTGTAAGACAGTTGGAGTAAAACAGAAGTATGTGAAAAGGACAGAGACGGATTTGAGATTCTGCCAGTAGTGTTGGTGAAGATCTAAATCTTCTGGGATTTTACACTGTGTGAATTGCTTTAGACTTAATGATCTCCAGAGGAGCATAGTGCCTTCAAAACTTGCTTGACTGTTTAGTGGTCAACATTGTTTAACATCCCAGAAGACTTCCATCTTCAATGCCAAAAGACTTGTACAGATGTTTCTGGTGATTCTTGCATTCATTTTTCAACATGAATAAATATGAACCCCAACACTTCTTGGGCTTCGTGCATATGATTTATTATACAAACTTCAGTTCAGCATGTTTAATACATAAGAAGTATCAGAGGCATTGTGTCAGACAGCTGTCATGTATTGGTAATTTTATTGGTGGAAATATTCACAGAATGGGGCTTTTAAATTCTGAAATTATTTGTTTATAATTTCTGCTTGCTTCTGTGTACAAATTGGAACTTGGTAGGGAAAGTGTTCATCGCAAATTACACACTACCTGAATGCTGTGTTCATAATATCAGTAACTGTCTTGATATTTTCTGGCAGGAAAGGCTTCTTTTGTAAGAAATATTCTGTGTATTGTTAGGTTTGTTTTTACTGAAAATAGAATTAAAGATATGCATGTCAAGTTCTGAGCCTTTTTATGCCGGCGAAGAAACACATGTTTTACCCATAAGATGCCAAGTGTTAGAAATACATGTGTATAATGTTTCATGTCTGCATATGTAAATGTATACTTCCTGTCATTAAACTCAGCCTTTATACAAGGTGATTCATGACTTGCGGACATTGCTGCAGGAGGTGATTTCCTATGTCTTTGTGATCAAGAAAGTTCATGTAAACATGTGTCTCATTTTGGACGGTTACGGAGTTATGACCGCTTGAAACTTAGAATAGACGGTAACGATTATTGACAATAAACGGAACAAAATAATAAACCAGCATAATACATGATACAGTTGAAGTATAGATGTAATGTTAACTTCGTGAAATTACCTTTAATTTGCATTGATCTGTGCTTAAAGCTGGTTTTTGAAAATGCCCCCGCCGGCCGCAACACAGGCTGCTGCTCGGTTGTGAACTGCGCGAGTTGCTCGTTGCAGCTTCCGCTGTTTCTGATGCAGTCTGCCGTATCGAAAATGTGACCAAGCAATGTATCTCACCTTCCCACCTTCACATTGTAAACCAGTTCTTTCATCCATCCACATACACAATAATCCAGTGAGCTTAAGTCTGGAGACCTGGCTGGCCAATTGTGGGGACTGCCACATCTGGTCCATTGCCCATGGACACAATAGTTCAGGGAATTTCTAATGTCACGTGAAAAATGAGGAGGAGCTCCGTCATGTTGGAAGTACGTATGACCTCATTTATTCAAAGGCACATCCTCCAAAAGTCGGGACAGTTCCTCCTGCAGAAATGGGAGGTATGCCTCTCCTGTAAGACGACCTTCCAAGATGAAAGGACCAATCAGCTGATCGTCTGGAACTGTACACCATACATTGACACTAAAATGTAGTTGAAAGTTGCTTTCCACAGTAGCGTGGGGATTCTCGTCTGCCCACACATGAGAGTTGTGTCTATTATTGACACAGTCGCAATTGAATTGTGCTTTGTCGGTAAACAGGATGTAATGATGCACCTGGTCAGCTGCCAGCTGGTTCCGTAAGACACGGTTCAAACGAGGGCATGTACGGGAATTAAAAAATGCCAATAACTCCGTAACTGTCCAAATTTGGATACATGTTTATATGAACTTTTTTGATCACAAAGACCTAGGAAATCACTGCCTGCAGTAATGTCCACAAGTCATGAATCACCAGGTATGTGACTTTATTGTACATTTGTTTCTCCACTTCTTTCGTTTGTATGAAATTTCTCAAGACCAGGGATTGGTGTCGTGGCACACTCTTATGTCTGGCAAAATAGGTGTATGTGTAATGTGCAGCCTGCATTCCTGGGAAACAGAAACAGTTTTTTTGTGCAACAGTGACATGTGGAAAGCATGCATACAGATCTTAAGGGTGTAAGGTTTAGCCGACATGTGTGTTGTCACTGAAGAATGATACAGCTGCAATTATATTTGCCATTGTACAGTTTCAATTGTTATTGTTGTTGTTTTTTTATTGACAGATTTAGGTAGTTCGTAATGGAATCTGTGCAGAAAGCTCAACAGCGTTTGAGGCAGTATCCCAAGTTGCTTATAGAGTGCAGTGCCCCAGCTGCTGCGTATGCCACCTGTGTACTGGCCAAAGAGAATGTTAAACGGGCTGAGTGTGACCGTGAATTCCAGGAACTTCGGCAGTGCTTGCAGAGGGCTGCTCGTCATATGGGAACCCGCCTTTGAATGAACATTTTCTGCTAAATGTAACCTGTGCGAATAAATTTCAAACTGAACACTGATATTGATGTTTGGAACTGAAGGTAGTGCAAGCTCCTGGGATTTGTTCATCTTGTATAGCTGTAACATCATGCAGAAAATGAGAATGTCTAGTGTTTTTACGCACTGCATTCTGGGCCTTTGCATTCGTTTGGGGTTAATAGCATATGGAGAGGTACATGATAGTTTGTCAGTGGTACAGTACACTGATATTGACTACCGTGTTTTCACAGATGCAGCCAGACACATGTTGTCAGGGTCATCACCTTATGACCGCCACACATACCGTTACACACCTCTCCTAGCTGCTATCCTGACTCCTAACCTGTTTCTGCATCCTGCATGGGGAAAATTTCTGTTCTGTGTGGTGGATATCTGTGTTGCATTGTTAATTCGATGTCTTGTTATGGCAAAGGGTTCAGGTCCACGTGTGGCCACTTGGTGTGTAATGGCTTGGGTTTACAATCCCCTTGCAATCGTCATCGCAACACGTGGTAATGCAGATTCGATCTCTGCTATGGTCGTATTGGTGACACTTTTATTGTTAGAGAAGCAATATTTCTTTCTGGCTGGTGTGATGCATGGGTTGGCTATTCATGTCCGCTTGTACCCTATTGCTTTCAGTTTGGCCATGTATCTCTCGGTGCATAAAAATAGGCATACGTCACTCATAAAGCAGGCTGCTTGTTCAACTTACAGAAATGCCGTAAAGCAATTGTTGTCAGACTTGCAGCCAACGTGGAATCATGTAAAGCTTGTATTGTCTTGTGTGGTGACTTTTGGCAGCCTCACAGGTGTGTGTTATGCAGCATATGGATATTGCTTCTTGTACGAGAGTCTCTTATACCATCTGAGTCGACGAGACATTCGCCACAACTTCTCTGTTTATTTTTACTTGCAGTACCTTGGTTCTGATGCTCCTGTTGCTTTAGTACAGCGGATACTAACATTTATGCCTCAGTTGATCTTGTTACTGTGCTTGTCATGGTCATATGGATGTCGACGAGATCTTCCATTTTGCTTTTTGTCCCAATCAATTGTGATGGTAGCATACAATCCAGTGCTTACTTCACAGTACTTTGTGTGGTTCCTATCCCTTGTGCCACCATCCCTCCCGTGGCTGTCCTTGTCCTGCCGTCAGGCTGTGGCCATTTTAGCTCTCTGGCTTGCAGCCCAGTTGGCTTGGCTGCTGCCTGCTTACTGGCTTGAGTTTCGAGGCCAGGACACATTTTTGTATGTGTGGCTGCAGGGTATAGCTTTTTTCTGTGCTAATGTAGCAATACTTACACGATTCATTCGGGCATACAAGCCACTTGAGTCAGATAAGTTAAAATGATTGTAATCCTAGTCTTTGGTATATCAAGCATGTCAAATTTAGTATGTGTTGAAGGTGGTGAGAACCTAGTAATTTGTAACATATAAATTCGTGACAGTGGTTTTACATGAATAATATCACTAACATTAGCAAGGGTTTTTTCGATTGTCACCAATACCTAACACAGTCACAACTTTTCAGAAGCTAATTTCTTCCAAAACTTTGAGATTGTGTTAAGTATTGGTGATGACGTAAAAAGTTAAAAGTTCTTGTTAGTGTTAGTGATATTATGTACTAATTTGTTACCAGTTGCAGCTGTAGTTGCATGAGGTATGTTTAATAAAGCAGTGACACGTGTCCAAGTATTTTGTTGGTTTTGATTTTCAGTTTATTTCTGCTGGATGTATTATGAGCACCTGTTACAAAACTAATAGCAGAATAAAATGATTGTACAAAAGGTTGGCAACTAAAGAGAATGTGCAGAAAACCAAATGAAACTACACTTCTGTCCCTTGTATCTATTTTGACTACTGACCAGACTTTGTTTGTGATTTTAAATGATGACGGTCATGAAATACAACATACACAGTCTTCAAGCTATGTAGTAAAATCATATTGATTGAATGCAGATTGTTATGTGTTGTTATAAACAACATGTTAGTATTAAAGAAAGACATTCTTGTTTTTGATGTTTAAAGGTATTATAAGTATAACACTTACCCTAGCCTGTGTGCTGCAAGCACTGTGGGTCTTCATGTTAATCTGATGTCTGACAAAATGAACACGGGTATTTAGTCTTGTGTAGTGGTCACATCAGATGTTTGTTGAAGCTGTTGAAGTTTTTTTACATGTGTTGATGCCTTTCTTCATGACATTCACACAGTTTTCTCTATTTGAGTACTGCATTCAGACTGGTATTTTGAAGATGTCAAATAGTATTTGCTGAAGTGGAGATACTTGAATGGAATCTTCGAAGAGCTCAACGCTTTCTCTTGTTCACCTGGTGACAGCATCTTGTAATCATCTAAACTTTTTTTTTACATATGGAAAGAGGGTAAATATTATAAGAGTTATAGATTTTTCTGTTTGTTTTAATAACTAGCATGAAACTTTTGCTCAAAGTTTATGTGTGATTTCACTGATTTAATTCTGATTTGTTATTTGCGTTAATTAGTAAATTTTCCGTTGTCCGTGTATGAATTGTGAGTTCCTTTTAATCTAGTTCTTTTCAGTTCATGCAGTGGCTGTACAGTTGCAGTGATTATGTTCCTGGCATGCACATCGAAGGTCTATCAAGACACTGGGGTTGTGGTAAATAGTACTCCACGTTTCAGGTTCACAAGATAATCCTGTAGTAGCCATAATATTTTCTACAAAAGAAATTAAATTTTACGTGACTCTGGAGTGAATGACATTTTGTAAACAAGTAGGTATATTAAAAGGTTAGAGTATTGAAATTGGTTATTATTATATGGCTGGGGAAAGAGGAACTGAGATGAGGTGACAGTGTAGGATGGTAGGAGGGTAACCTTGTAGGTTTTTAAAGTAACATACCTGCGCTAATGTAAGAGTATGGTGTAAGAGGGGAAATATGTTAAGGAACCACATAAGGAAGGGCCACATGAACGGTGCTTCATATGGGAGGTTTAGTTACAGAGCAACATGGCATAACATCCTAGGAGACTTGAATCTTCGTATAAATACATGTGATCCATTTGACACAACACTTTATTATTTTTTCAGTGCTCCATGTTTTAATTGAAACTGATTCCCATTAGGCATTCTCTGCAAAACGTAAAAGAAAGGAAGGTAAAATGGTGTTATTTTTTAGATTTCTGAAATATTACAAAATATGCATTACCATAAAATTGTAGTTTTTGATAATATCTTAGGTAGGTAGATGGTTGTGTCAATCGCTGTATGTTTTTTTAAATTTTGTAGGATGCAAGTTCCTAAAAAAGAAGGATAAAAGTTAAAAATTAAAATATTATGGCTAAAAGTCCATTTCTTGATGCAAGTAATTAGCTGGCCACTTGTCCTGAGTGTTATTTTTCCATGTCTGGCACAGTTAAGTCTCGTGTGTGCGTCAAAGAACTTTATTTTAATTTGTTGTCAGGTTTTTATATTTAGTGCATCTAGTCTTTACTAATTACTTCATCATTATAATACCAGTTTTCAGTCTGTTTTGCTTTCAGCATTTTTACGCTCTGCACTACTGATGTTTACTAGGCATGTGGCAGCTTCAATGTATATGCAGATTTTTTCTGTGAAAATCTATGACAACCAAACCTTTTGTTTTTTAAAACTTAGGACATGCCTATTTGTCTCATGGTACAGTAAAACCTTGGGGGGTGTGTGTGTGCGCGTGTGTGTAGACAGTAATTCCATACCATACAGCTGTTTTCTTAAAAGTTGAATTGAGCCACAGTTCAGTAAGGTCTTCATAGTGGACTTGGTCTGTTATATTCAGGCTGACAAAGTATGTTTTCACTGTTGCAACATTATGTGACTCTTGTATAATATACTTAACTTTGCATTTGATGTGACACATTGTTGAAGTGTGTGCCCAATATTTTTGCCTTTGAATTTTACTGTCATTTAGCATGTGATGCCATATAGGCTGATAGACATTTATCAACAGTTTGGCAGAATGTGTTGCCTTCATCTTCAAGGTAGAGGGCAGAGACAGTACTTTTCTCCCAAGGGTCAGTGATTTTCTACCCGTGTGCATGTCATCCCAGAAAATGGTAATCTAAATAGGTATTGTAGTGAAAACCTCCAGTCTTGTAAATATTACCCTTGTTGACAAGTTGCTTTACTTAACCTATTGACTGTTAATCCTTTAAACTGCATTGAACTAATCTGTCAGTTACAACTAAACAGTTTTGATATTATCGCAATGGGTTGTTTAGAGTAAAATTTGTTGCTCTTTTGTTTTGTGATAGATCTGTGGAAACTAAAGCATATTTTTAACTTCTGTGTGGGACATTTTTCTATAAGTGACACTGAAATTCTGTGTTATTAAACGTTACTTCTTTAAGTAAATGAAAACAGTGACATGCCAGTCACGTGTGATATTGGTAGTGCAGTTTTCTGTGTAATGATGCTGTAGTCTGTTATGTTGGTAGCCACCCACAAGACTACACAGTGTCTACGCAATTCAGAAGACCACAGCATGATCCTTCACACCAACATAGCCACCCCAGATCTCACATATTGTTTTGATGTGCTGGTGGCAACTGGCGAGTCATTGTTACTCAACATTAGAAAGTTACTTGTGATGGCTTTAAAATGTATTACCGGTATTGGAACCCTGCAGAACGTAAAATTTAACATGTGCATATTGGATGCTTTTAATATTTGTTTCCAGTTGCTGAACAGGATTTGACATGAATCAGTGCAGATGTTCCACCACTGATAGGAATTTAATATCCCTTTTCTGTTGTTTTTGTGTCATGTTAAGTTAGTAAATGCATAAACAACTGTGGTACTACATTGCATAAGGAGATATAATTGTTAAAGAGTTCATTTTCCCCTGTTTGCTTGGGTAGGCAGAAGTCCAGAATCAAAGGCAGCTATGTCTGTTACCATAGCAACCAGCATGCAGTTTGTTATTTTAAAATGGCCTCTTAATAATGCTGTATAATTTAAGTCTTTGTCTGTTTTCATATTTCTGTGACATATAACCCTTAGGATGGGTACAAAAGTGAAAATTCTAAATTCAGAGAAATCAAAATACCGCCCTTGTAGGCCTCTTGATTACATTTATGGTAAGTGATGTTATTAATATGACATATTTATGTGGAAGGTGAAAATTACATCTAATACTGCAATGTGTAAGAATTATCAGTTTTGAAAGAATTAAATTGGTTCATATGTATCTAAATGTGAAATCCAAACCACAGTGCAGCCTGGTGTTGCTCACATTTGCAGATTTTTTCCTGTGTCAAAAGTGAGATACTCACAGGCATAAATAAAGTTCATACTGGATGTAGTTGTTTTCCAGACTTTCACAGGAAGCTCTTAACTGATGAATTTCACAAAAAAATAAATTGTTTAAATGCAAGAAATGTTGTCAAATTATGTCCAAATGTCAAATTTCAATTGAGCCCATTTAAATTTATTGTATAATGCAGATTTTAATGTCCTTTGAACTGTTAACAGTAGATGAGTAAAGATTAAGATATACCTAAATGTTAAAATGTGGTTAATGTTAAGTTTGAAATGAAAATAAAAGTTATAACAATAAATATATGAAATAAAACATACTTGTACAGTTTACCCAAGATTGTTTTTTGCCACTGCACCTTCCAAACATTGCAGGTCCTTGCTATGGCAGATTTAATGGAAATTGTTAAAATAAGGTGACTTAAATTCTGAAGTAAAACGGAAGGGGCTAATTCTCAAGGTGTGTGAATATACATGATGAAAAAGGGGTTCTAGAATGCTTGCAGTGAAGTTTCAATTCATTTCTTTCAAAGGATGTAGAAAAACTTGCAGAGGGAATTTAGTGCTTATTGAGCAAGTTGCAGTCTTGAACATTGGTCTGTAGACCTGCCGGATCTAACTTGGACTTGGTGTGTTTCTCTCAGTATGAAAGCATCATTATTCACACTTGATTTAAAAAAATCTCTTCGGCACATTTGACACAAACATGAACCACGTAGACATACTATTTTCTTGATATTAATGCACCAACCTAACAAGCTGGCAGACTGGTAACAGCAGCCTAACATTGTCATTTAGAAGGTACATAGTTTGAATCTTGTCTTGGTTGCTGGATATCATTGTTGAGGCTTTGCATTATTTTCCTCAGTTCCACCAGGGATGTTGTGGAAAGTTCCTTCAAGTAGACCATGCCTGTGCCCTTCCAAATCTTTACCTACTCACCAAACATGGCCATCTTCCAGTCTCATTCAGTGCTGTAATATGTCTGAAATTTGAGTCTTTTCATGAAATAATTAGACTTCAGTACACAGATAGTTTAGTTTACTTTAGTTCAATTTGTATTTCATCCTGAAAATCATTACAGAATGATGTTGGATAAATGAGTTTTTACATCAAAATGGTTAATTTCTACGAGCTGTCTTCTGTTATTTAAATAGGAAGCAAACCACTGCTGTGCAATTCTTCTAATGCCATATGTATCTAATTTTTGTAATAAGATGTTATGATTTACGATGTTGGATGCTTTCAATAAATCTAAAAACAGACCTACACATACTTCTTTATTGCGTAGTGTTTTACACACATCTTCTAGAAAAGATGAAGACAGCTGTTTTTAGATTTTCATTTTAATGTCTAAAATGTGGTACATGTCCCTAGCATTTTTTTTAAGGGGCCATCATCAGGAATGAGTATCAAAAGTATAAAAGAGGTAAACTGTTCATATACAAAAACATTACTACTTGAAAACAAACTGTATCTGAGTTGTACAATTGTTCTTGTAAAATAGGCTGAAACTCAGTTAATTTAAAATATTTAGGAATATATTAAAAAATATATTAAATTATGTGGTGATGATGTAATACATATTTATAAAGGGTTTGTGTGTTTTTCTTATCTGCCTATTCACTCAACACAATTGGATGTGACACATTAAGATTAAAATGAGATATTCATTACTTATGGTGGCCAGTCACAATGAGATGCTATTCCTGAAACACATTTTTTAGGTATGGGTATGGATATGTTGGGCAATTGGAGATGCTTATGTATGCCCTAGTGAGCGGCATTTTGATGTTGACAGTGACAATTTGTGCACCAGTAGGTGAAGCAAAACGCATGCCTTTCAATACATTTCCTGCCTTATGAAGGGAATGTTTGAAGGTCTTCTTCCAACTTTGAAGATGGAAGCAGTATGTTCCCCTAAAGTGTTGGTATTCATGTGGCATTGTAACCTTGGAGAACAATGTGAATTTTGAAGGGCAGGCTACTTGCTTTGCCTAATGGTCAAGAAAGCAAGGAAAAGATGCTTCATGTTATCAGACTTGCAGCTCTTCCTAGCTCAAAATAATGCATTTAATGAGTGTGGAAGCCTTCAGAAGCAAGCCATTGTAAGCAACATAAGATATCTTAATTACAAGTTGAGAAAAGTAAACGTGTGATTAGTTCTCAAACATGGATGCAATATGGAACACCTGTCATTTCATTTATTAAGCATAATTATTTTGGTAGGTGTCTCTACACAGTAGTGGGTAAAATTATTCTGTACATATGTTCAGCTTTCCATTATCTGGGGCATCTTCGATCACAAGACACTACCCCCATTGCTACTGAGGTAGGAAGTTGTGTAATTAGGTAATGTTATCATTTCTGTCCTGATTCGCTTCAAATAGAGGTCTGTTTTACTCCGTAAAATGTACATTGATAAGTAGCCAGATGTCCAGAGGAAGGATGTTACTTCTTTGTTTAGCTTGTTTTTCATGTATATGGTTCTTCACTATATTTCTGTGTCCTTAATACTCTTTTACAAATTACTTCCAACAAATTTTGTTTTGCTTCACAGATCCAGACTATGTATTTTCGGGCAGCCGTGACTTTCAGAAATGTATTGCCGAGTCTTTTGAAACACAGGCTGAATTTGTAAGTCATATAATGCATATCTGTGAACCATTCTGATTTATGGTACCAAGCATATATATATATATATATATATCAACTGAGGCCTAGCATTTGTATCAATTTTATTTAGCAGTTGGATCGAATGAAGACTAGAGAATTGGTGTCAGATATTTTTATGACCTTCACTTTGACAAGGAAACAGTTTTTTGTTTAGCATAAGAGAAAGTAATAAGCAGGGAATGGCTGATGTTACATAATGAGGAATGACTGATCATATCTTGCCTAGACAGTCAAATTAGGGAAGTTACAATGTGCTGGACATGCGGCTAGGATGGAGAAAAGGCGAACTGTTAAAAAATTTTTATGTGAAATCTAAATCTCTGCGAAAATCTCTTGCAACATCAGTAATATTTGTGGATATTACTGAAATGTGTGTTAAAGAAATATGTCAGGGATGAGAGCCTGTGGCACATATGCACCAAGTGGTGCTCAGAATAAATACACTGGGTATGTGTATGTGTTTATGTGCTGCCATATTTTAATTTAAAAAATTCTACCTAAAAATGCCTGTAGCTCCAGACTTCCCTCTTCCAACCCAACAATCATACAGACACATCACAGATTTTTTTCTGTAAGTTCGTACAATTTATGGCACTTGAAATTCGCCATCCCTGAATATGTTGTAAGGACATGAAGTAAAGTGGGTCATGTTAGTCATTCAGAAAAAGATTTAGACTGGACTGAGAGACAAATTTTCAATACATTTGTTCCAGAATTCTCATTTACTAGTATTGTACAATTTCTGTGCTGTCGATAACAAAAAAAATGCTGACTTTGCTGAAGAAGTCTCAGGGGATAGCCCTTAGGCGTGCGTCTTTTTAAAGATACTTAAAAATGTACCAGTTGTATCTTGTACAAAGTTTAGTCAGCCGTCCTTTAATTCATTACTGCTTCAGTGCAGGTCTGTAGTATCACTCTCTGGTGTCACAGCACGTGTGACTTGCTTCCATGCCACTATAAACCTTTAAGGAATAGATGTTCAGTTGGGGCAGTGCCATGGCTTTGGTAGTTAGTCACCAGCCCTTCACCACAGAAGCCCAGGTTCAATCTCAGGCCAGTCCATGTGGAATTTGTGGTGGATGAAGTGGTTGTGGGACTCATTTTTCTTAAGGTGCTTCAATTTTTCCATCACTGTCATTCCACCAGTGTTCTGTGCTCATTGAATCATGTACATAATCACAGCAACTGGTAATGTCATTAAAGAATGCACATTTGGATGTTCAGCCCAGCGTTTCTTCATCTCTACAAGTCTGTAGTATTTTGTTCTTACATTTGATCCAAGGCTATCAATTACCTTTTATAAATTTCCTCTTTTATACTTAAAAATGGCTAGTTTAACTTACAGTTATCTAATTCTACAACTTTTTTAATTGTATGATACAGGGACTGTGTCCATTATATGCAACAATGTTCAGTGATGCATACCCCAGGTGTATGATGATACTGAAGCATCCAGATCGCTTGCCACCATCATTTCACAGGACTTGGGCGCAACATCAGAGGTTAGTCTTTTACAGTCATGTTACTTTATAGAAAGCTGAAGGTAGTGTGGGAAAGCAAGACAGTGAACTTTGACACCGAAAGCAGAAGATGGGTTAGTGGAAGGTTAACTATACATCTGTTGGGACACATTAACGAAAAATTAACATAAGCTCTCTTGATGTAACATCATGCTGGATATTTACTATTGTGCCACTGGACTCGTTCACTCCTCACTACCTATTTTTTTTTAGATGTACAACATTTTTCTTCATAGTTTAGTAAGGTAACATAAGAATCACTGCTTTTGTGTTAATTGCCATGCTAAACCCATCTCACATGATCTCACTTTATCCTCCTAATTGTGGCTGAAATATCAAGCCCTCACATTGCCCTCAGAAGTAAGTTTGTGAGTGACCATCATAAAATAACACACTGTAGTTACAGCTGTGTGTCTGTTTCAATAGGCTTTTTGAAAATAGTATTAAATTTCTTGTTAATTATAGAACTATGAAGTGGATGTATAGTAGGTAGAATTTTATCACAGAAGGTGAGATAGAATAAAACATTTTGTGGTTCTTACGGTGCTGTAACAGCCCAGAAGAATTGTGACTTATTCCACATCTTATTGTCTCGTGACAAAATTATGGATCCATGGAACGTATGTGTGTATGTACGTACGTACATATGTATGTATGTATGTATGTATGTATGTATGTATGTATGTGGGTAAGGTAGTACTTAGAATTTGAATGGAAGCACAAATATAAAACATTGGGAAATAAGAGAGTAACTGACCCACAAATTACTGAGTTAGGAACCTATGGTCCTAGACACAAAGACTGATTTTTTGTCGTACGTCTTCTGTGTTATACTTAATTTATCCAAATGTGAACCGGAAGTGGCCCTGTTTTCTTTTACAGAGCACTAAAAAAGAATAAAAAGACACCAACAGACATTGATGGTGTGGATAGGTTTCGCTTCTTTCACCGGTGAGTTTGGATTTATTATGTTTGTAAAGCCATGCCATGTAATGCATTAATAATATAGTGCTACTTTAATTTTAGTGGCCCTGATTATTGTACATAAACACATTGCTAATGGTTGAAATGTATATGTTATACAAGCAAGGCACTACTTGCAATGTATGGGTTGGAGGGTAATATTAAAGTGTACTCTAAAGAAATTGGATGTGAGGTTACAGACTGGATTAATCTGGCTTAGAATATGGACCAGTTGCAGGGTCTTGTGGACAGAGTAGTAAAAGCATGGGTTTCATAAAATGCGGGTTGTTTGCTACGTGAAAAACTGTTAGCTGCTCAAGAAAGACTCTGCTCCATGGAATTAGTTATAAACAGGAAAAATGATTCATGACTGTATGGTGCTTAGTACCTACTATTGTGATTAGCTCTGAAGACTTTGAATTTTTATCAGCAGTAAATTAATATCAAGACCATTGAAGGATTTAAAATAACAAAGAACACATTTGGAAATGTCAGATTGAAGTACATTTCTCCACACTTGTTATTCAACCATATCTTGAACACTTACATTTCGTAACATATTACAGTCTTTTAACAATCTTGAACACTGTGTTGGTATGAAGGCCACTGGTTCCATTCCTGCAACCAGCAGTAACAACCATGACATTCAGAACTGTGGCAACAGAAAAGCGAAGTGAACAGATTTTAGAGGCTGCACCCAGAATACAGAACCGTGGCACACAAACAGACTACAGAGAATCTGAATCTCAGACAACGCCATGGGCACCACCAGTGTACACCCGGTGTTCCTCTACTCCTGAGGTGTTGATGCTGGCCAACTTATCATGGGGTATGTTGTGTATTCCTCTTCTTGCACTATAATCGTTATGTCTCTACCACTTACAGAATATTTCTTAGCAGGCAGATTTTTTGAACAGTCCTTAAGGCAGTATGGGGTCATGTACATTACTGTCTGCTGTAACGAGCAGAAGAACGGCCCACACTGTGTTTACTACTCAGAGAGGCTTTAAGATGGCAGCCATGATACTGGTCTTGTGATATGCTGGTAACAGCTCCACTGGCCTTCAAGAATTCTTTGTAACTGTCCCGACAATAACATAATTCAACCTCCCTTAACAATTATATTGGGCAATGTTGTGCCAAGTGTGAAAGATTTCTTTCTCTCTCTGATACATTCCTATATTAGCCTTTTAAAGCCTAGTGGTAACTTTATGACCAGGTTTAACATTAAAAAATTCTATGTGGTGCCCACATTGCGTTTATGTGTTTTGTACGGATCTCAGAACAAACAGCAACTTTTGCCTTATAAAACATTAAGAGACAGGTTTTTATAACCGAAGTGGAGAGTGTTCACAGCACGGTACGCACTGAGTCCTTATATAAAACGGATATGCTTCGTCTTTAAAGAGTTAGTGTTGTAAGTGCATGGTGAGTACTAAAGTAGTACAACCACAATCCCAGTGTCCTTAAAGTTGGTGGATTTGTGTAAAATTTGAATTAATCTACTCCCTGTTTGTAGAACATGTGTGAGAATATCTATGACAGTATTTGTTAGGCAGTTATAGTTATTGTGACACTATCTTATTTGTTCATTTTCAAATAATACTCTCACGTCAGTAATTTCCTAAGTATACTAATAAACACGTAACTTCGGTCTAGGTCATGGATTGCCAGCAGGAATGCAAGAGGTGGAAATAATAGAACGTGCTCGCATAAAGAGGGCTTGGGAGAGTGCTGTACCTGGTTCAGGTAATCCTAAGTCCATTGAAAGGATGAGGAACATCATAGATACATTGGAGAGAGATGAATGGCTGTTTCGTGAGAAGGTAACATACACTGCTTATATAATTAAATTTTGCACCAATTATAAATTTGATATAAAGACTCAGTCTGGATATGCTTCATTGCACTTATTAGTATGATGGAAAAATGTCAATATATTGTTCACAGTATTTATTCCAACAAGTACACAACAAGAGAAAGACAATTGTGAGATGTGCAGAAATGAAGCTAAAATACACGTGTGAAATAAAAAATTACATGTTCCAAGTTACAAACATTTTACTGTGTAATTTTATGTGTTACACATATTTTAGCTTTATATCTGTACATCTGTAATGTAATTAGCCATAACTATTTTTTCCTTTGATAACCATCTCTGCGAAGTAGGCCATTGTAGGCCGAAACATGTAGGAGTGCCATATATTTATAAACTGTTGTCTTTTTATTGTGTTACAGTTGTTTGAATAAGTATTGTGAACTAGTTTACTGAACGGAACATGTATAATGTTAAATATGTGAATATGTTGTATTTATTCAAATGTCATGCACATCTTTTCTATACATTTTGCTTGAAGAAATCACATACATCCCTAATGAGACAATCTGGTTTCATGCTGCATATGGGCATATACAGGCTGCAATAGTATACTTGGCAGTATTTTTGCATGAACTATATGTACTGTTTTTTAAAGGTAAGAGCTTGACTGTGAAAGATGTCAGTTTTCTTGTAGCAGGTAGTAAAGTGCAGGGAGTGTAGAGTTATTCATGCTACATGTGGTATTCTCGTGTAACAGCCCTCCATTCATGACAAATTTTCATTAATTGTCAATTGTAATTATGTAAAACTGCTGGAACTTAATGAAACATATCAGCTATGATCATGTAGTATGCAAGAAACTTTATATTTTTAAGAGACGCGAAAGCAAAACAAATAGGACATCATGCCATAGCTCGAAAATTTCATGTGACTGAAAAGCACACCTTGAAGTGGAGACAAGTGAAGGATCTTCTACACAGCTGGGGCAATCAGTGAGCTGTGTGTGGGATTGAGTAACAGACTCTCCAGAGATAATACAAACGAGTTCTTTGTGTGTAAATGAGAAGTGACTCTTTGGTTTTGCAGTCTGTAGTAAAATGTGCCAATTGAAGGCACAAGATTACATAAGAATACAGGTCTTCAGTACAAGTTGAGGTTCCATGTTAAAATGAGACCATACACTAACAATTTTGTTTGGGGGTGGAACCTGAGAAGCATTTTTGTTTCCTGATATATATCATTTAATTATGAGAATACAAAATTTTAATTAATATTGTACTGTTGAAAGGGTTGTTTAACAACCTGGCGTGTTTAATATGATGTCCAAAGTCACTGAGCTTCAACCGCCAATTGCATTTCTCTTAGTACGGACTCATCTAAGTTGCATCTATTAAAAAAGAAGGGCTTATTATTATTATTATTATTATGAGCAGATATGTTTGTATCTTCCTCCTGAATTCCAATTCCATAATTTCAACATTGTTAACTTCTCTTTGTATAGGAAATACAGACAATACATAATATGCGTTTAGACATGGCTCGGCAGCTGCTTCAGAAGTCCCAGCATGAGGAAATTCAGAGGCTGAATACTCGCTTGCAGCATTGTTGGACAGCAAAACAACAAGAGAAGGACAGGAAAATAGAGAAGATAAGGCTTGATCATAGCAGAGGTACCTTTGTTCAGTTCATGCCACTTTGCAGTCTTTTTAGCATTGTCACAGTACATGACATTGCAAGGGAACATCGTACTTATTTTTGTATTTGTTTCAGTAGCTCCTGGTTTCATTTTTGCCACAAGGCTTTTTAAAAATTGATGTCTGTGAGAACATTTTAAAAACACGTAATCAGAGATGGCATGTGCATTATGTAACATTGCTTTTTGAAGTACAGAGCTTATTTTCACTGAATGAGAGAAGAGGATTGTTAGGTACATTCAAGTGGGAAGGAAGCACTCATGTTCTGTATGATCTTCAATTTCCTGAATCTCGATGTTCAGGATTTCGATCTTTTGTGGTCACCCATTTTAATACCATTGTTTTGATCTTCTCTGATTGGTTCTGATGAATATGGATGAAATCGCATTGCTGCAAGTCAGCTTCCTCCACTCTCCTAACATTGCACAAATCCATTCATCTCTGGCTTTCATTATATGAGATTTTCGGCTTGATGGAATGATTCTCCTTCAATAATTTAATACATTTTATGTTTCAAAAAAGTATTTGTATTTTATTGTAAATAAATGTTTACACTTTTATGCTTTTTGAGGTTTTTGTATTTTTATTATTGGTATTTCCAAGTTTTTTAAATGAAATAGGTGTCTTCAGTGAAAATGGATCCTGATATTCATGATTCCAGGGTTTGTGATGGTTTTATTGGTCCCAATTAATCGCATACATCAAGATTATACTGTTCTGTCTTACTGTTTACTTTCAAGGGACTGTGAAACCTTAAGGTGTTTGGTGTATTGACTGGAGTCAAACCTCGATACAAGGTAGACATACATATTACTTTTCACAGCCTTCTATTTTAGAGGTAAAGATGAACTTCCTTGTATGCCACTGTATGTCTCTTTTATATTTTTCTATGCAAGCTGGCCGATTATTAAGACACTTGGTATTGCATTAGAGACCCTTCACAGGAATTGATGCTGTGTAGTCTACATCTAGCATACGTTTCTGGTTGTATGTTGCAGAACTTCGCAAACTGTCACTTAGACACAAAGACAGCAGTATGAAGTATCGTGAAGGCAGTGTTCTGAAGGAGCACACAGGCCACAGATCTGAGCTGTATGGTCCACGGATGCATTTTGGAGAACATACTAAGCGTCGCCATGAGGTGATCAATGTGTGCAGCAGATTTCTGACAGGCATCAAAGGTGCAAATTTAAGTAGCAGGTGTTAGAATTAAAGAACTGTAAAGAAGTCTTTTCTGTTTGCTTCAAATTTAAAGTTTATGATTAGTTCAGTTGTACGTTATGTCCCATACTAAACACATTCATGTAGCAGTAATTCATCTTGCTCATATTTTGGAGATTTCAGAAATTGGGGTGCTGGCTGCCCCAACTGATTTCTGATTGTTGTTTCCCTAATTTCCTTCAGGGACAAGTAAGAATTGTACTTTGAAATAGACCTGGACTGGCTCTGTTCCATCCCTTCAAAATCACTCTATCTAGTGTTATTCACATTGCATTTATTTTTAAGAGGTGCTTTCTGCGACTATGTAAACATACCTGAAAACTGTCCTATTTGATACCGCGATGTTAACTCATTGGCATTACTTTAACAGCTGAAAAGTGTTCCTGTATTTTGGTGATTTAGGCTTAGAAGCATAACCAGATGAACGTCAAAGTGGTCTACTCACTGAAAAACAGATATTCATTTGTAACTTAAAACATAAATTTGTTCGTGTCCTCACCATAAAGGTATTTAGTGGTACTGGTGGTCTAGCTGCACCCATTCTTAACCTTGGCACTAGATGGAGGTAAGTGGTCAACATTATGCTGCAGTTGGTTTACCCCCAGGCAGGAACCCTGGTACCCATTTAATAGGAGGCTGGGTGGGCCCCAGATCTGGTCTTGACATTTTGCAGAAGAGAGGGCTTGCAAGCATGCTCATGAGGTGCATCATCATACAAATAACAATGGCCATTTCCATGTCACCGCACTCTCCCAGATGCATTGTGCTCCGTGCACTGAAAAGTGTTGGGTTATCTTCAATATGGGCCAGATCTTTTATCATGTTACTTCTGTATTTTTGACCCGCCTCAAGAAAGAACAAAAGAGCCATAGATTTATATCAGACAGAGGTGGTAAGGCCATGGTGATGCATAGGTTCAGTAACAGACAAAGGAGGTTTTTGCAGTGGTGACCAACTGACTTGTATGTCAGTGGTATTCTTCCCTGAACATCCAAGGGGAATATTTTTAACTCTACTTGATCTTCCAGAGCAATGACTGAACATATTTAATTTCAAGAAGGCTCATATTTCAACAGTCTTTTGGAGAAGATAATAACTTCATAACTTAAGCAACTTCTCTGTTATAAAATGAAAAGCCTGAGAAGCAACAATATGAAACTTTGCTAGAAAAGAAACGTAAAAGCATTGCCTAACAAGTGATCCATAGAAATATTGCTAAATGTGTAAGTAAGTAAATGTTAGTGTCCAGTTCCTGCTTTGTACATCTTGATACTCAATGTCTGTAGGTAAATGCTTATTGGGTATAGGTCTGGAGAGCCTTGAGACAGTTCCTAAGTTGCTGCAACCATCACGCAACTTGACTAAACCTCTGGTCAAGGACATGCATGAACTGTGTATCCGTGAGACACGTTGGACAGAAGCTGCACTCAAGCAACTGCACCGGGACTTGAAGGGTAATAAACCAAACTGAATCACTTTTTTACATGTTAGCCTTATTTTGTACAGAATGCTAGGCATGTAATACCATACCTGAGTGCATAAGTTGGTTATCTCCACTTCGCAATAACTTTTGATGTATGTATTTTCATGAAATCTTATGTGAACATCATACCATTGCAATCTGCACCCACACCCTCTCATATGTTTAAATTCTTTTCCATCAGTAATAGAGCCTGTGAGAGCTTCTTGAGTTGGGAGTGACACTTGTAGCACTTAATTCACTGGAATACTGTGGCAGCTTAGGATGCCCACCCATTCAGATGAGGCTGATTGATTATACATAAGTATTTTAGAAGATAAGATTAGTTGGTGTGCCTGTGAGTTGAAGTAGTGTTCTGAATGTGTGTGGGGTTTTGGGTGTTTGAAAAATGTTTGACCTTCTGTTCTTTTACTTTTTTCTTTTTGTGTAAAATGTGAGCAGTGATGTGGTGGCTACATGACATGTGACCACATTGATCATGCTGGCTAATTTACCATTTCAGCTGGGCATGTGAAGTTTACTAGAAAGCCTCATTACAAACACCCTTTTAAACTTTGTATGAAATCCTTTGTTGCACATAAAATTACAAATGTGATGATAGTGCCAAAATTGTGAGGTTACATATGATAACATTCAGATTCTGGGAACCTTGAATATTGGAAATTGTTTATGATCATTACTGAATCGTCTACTTATTTATATAATTCCTGTCAGTATCTCTGTTTAGGTGGAAGCATATAAAATTAATTAGACATGACAAGTTCTTCCCACATTGCCATCATTGACTGGAAAATATTTCAGGTCTGAAAACTGGTGAGCAGAGCTTTCATCTGCAGGGGCCTTTTTTGTATCACCATACAGAGCATGGTAGTCATGCTGCATAGAAAACCTGCATGCACTGGGACATCCTGTGATAGCTGTGGTGCTCAGGACAGGGATAAAAGAAATGCACTGAACCTTTAAACGTTATGAGAATGGATGCTAGAACATGAGACACCTCACTTTAAATCTGTGCTGCAGATACTCATATGAAGACATCCAGGGAACCTGTGTCCATAGGATTGATAACAAGACTCCAAGAACCAATTCCTGTACCAGAAACTCCATGTACAGAAGGCATGCCAGACCCAGAAGCAGAAGTGTACCAGCAAGCTGACATGCAAAAGATTATCAAGGGCTGTGCAACCCAGACACTGGTATAAAATTTGGCTGTGTTATTTGTTTATGCTTGCTAATTCTTTTATGAATAGTTTGTAGGCTTTATGGGATTGTAATAATGTGTTATTATGTTGAACATTTGAAATATATGGGTGATGCAGTGGCGCAATTGGTTGAGGCACTGTGCTACAAACCAGCAGGTCGCGGGTTCAATTCCCGATGGTGCTAGTGGATTTTTTCATTGGCATAATTCTGTCGGTTGCACTATGGCCCTGGGGTCGACTCAGCCTCTAACAGAAATGAGCACCAGGAATATTTCCTGGGGGGTAAACGCGGCCGGTGCTTATGGCTGACAACCTACCACCTTCATGTGCCGATTATCTACAAATCTGGGAGCCTTGACCTCCTGGAACCCTGTGGGCCTGCTCAGGCCTGTAATGGGACCACTTTATTTGAAATATATATATGTTGGTATATTTTAGTTTGCCTCAGGAGATGAAGGGAAAATTAAGTATCATTCTGATTTTAGTTAGTCATGAATGGAAGATTATAGAGTATAATAAAGAATGAATGCTGCTGCTATTTTCTTTGTTGTGTGAAGCAGACTGTGTCAGGCTGGCAACATCTTCAGTCTATATATAAATTGGCGTAAATATTCACTGTGCTGAAGATAAAGGGTCATAACATGCAATCCTTTACATCACGTGACATTCAGAAATACTGCATTTTATAGTCATAAACACACTGGGTTTATTTATGATATCATCTGTTTATAAATGTCAAGCAAGGTCATTAAGCTTCTTTGGTGCAGATGTACAGGGGACAACTTGACTGCCAGCAGTTGATTGAACAGATGAAGACCACAACAGCTCTGCAACAAGAAGACCTGCTTCATATAGGACGGGAGCAAGAGAGCATACAGTCTGTTCAACAGGAGCAGTTGCAGAACTGGAGAGAGGTGTGTAATTTCTTGACATTTGTGAGAAGATTACTTGGCACCTAAAATATGTGAAGTGGTAGAAGGACTGAGAATGCTGTCTAACATAAAGGTTCATAATTTCTTTTATTCACAAAGTATTTTTAGAATGGGTAAGGAAATAATGGTGAATGAACAGAACTTACAGCTTACAACAGGGAGGGAGGTGGGGAAGATAATGTGACTACTAGGTGGACAGAGGCTTACTTGGGTGTAAAAAATAAGGTTGTTCCTCTGTGTAAGCACCACACCATGAAGTTATGTGATGAAATGGAAGTAAAATTGCACAGATTTTCGATATTGGCACTGGAAGGAGATGGCTACTGTATTTAGGATGAACGCATGGCACATCCTGGAGTCCTTGCAGGGCCAGTCATTTGGCTTTATGTTGGATTTCCTGTCCAAAGAACTGGGGCATGTGCAAGATGAATGGTGTGCCCATGCTTTGGTCTTATTGGCAGAATGAGAGAGATGCAAGCAGAAGGCAGCGGAGGCAGGAGGTGTACAGAAGCAGGATAGGAGATGCTGTGGATACAATGAGATGTTCAGGCAGGTAAAGTGAAATTATCATGGATACTGGATGGTTAAAATCTTCAAAATTTTGATTAGTGCACACCTTCATCCTCTGAACTAATAATTTAAAATCTGTGTATTTTGATAAATAAATAGGCGTAATTACTCCCATTTGGGCAATGGCCTCCTGATGGACCCAGGGAGAGCTCGAGTTTTTTATCACTAGGTTAGCTGCTCCTAGGGGTGTAGCATTTACACTTTGTACATGTAATACAATCTCACTTTAGTCTGGTAGGTTGAAAATGTATTACATGTTCTTAGTGTCAGTGTGACATAATAGTGCACATTAATTGCATCTATAAGCCCAGAAGTCAAAATAAATTGGAACTGGAACTAGGGTCAGGTCTCACATGCACTGGTGTGGATGTATTTCACAAGGGAGACAGCATAACAAAACAAAATAAACTGAAGTTTGTGGTGTGTCATATATTACTATAAATGTAGTTGTGAAGGTTAATATTTGCAAAGTGTTGATGTCCTTTGAGAGCACACTTTTCTGAATACAGTTACTACTCCTTATTCAAATTTTGAACATATGTTGGATGCACTGATAGGCAATGAAAGTGAACCTGGACACAGTGCACATGCAGGTAGAAGATCAGAGTCTTCAGTTGATGGAGTGTGTTGCAACAGCAGAGGCACAGCATCATGTTCAACGTCCTGCACAAAGAATTGACAGAGCAGCAGAGGAATTCTGCCCCAGGTATGTATTTAAGCATGTGTTATTTAACAATATTGTCAACTGCTAAGACTGTACAGTGTCAATGATGGATGGCTGAATGAGTGCGGAACCATGGTGGAAATTCAAAGCACTCAGACAAAAATATGCCCCAGTGCCACTTTTTTCACCATAAATTCCACATGGACTGGCATGGGATTGAACCCGGGCCTCCACAGTGAGAAGCCAGTGACTGCACACCTCAGTCATGACATGATCTGGAATGGTATGAATAACTTAAGTAATAAGTCCTTAATAAATTTTTGGTGATGATATGAGGCTCAAACAATTTAAAGTAAATAAGCCCACATAGGGACATGCAGTTTGTTTATTGTCAGTTGATGTGGTGTTGTACTGCCGAGGGACTTGTTCCTGTACAGTAGCCATTTGGCAGTTTCTGAGGTGTCGCACACCATCTTCCCATTCTCTACCTTATCTTACAAGTCAGTCAGAAAGATATCTTGTATTGACTGTTGTATATCAGTTGGTGCAGTGTTTGTATAAACAGTTTCTTTCTGTGTACCCCATAAATAAATTGCATAGATTTAAGTCTGTGGACTATGGAGGCCATCACGCTTGAGACAGTTATATAATTCCATGGTCTGTTGTGTAGTAGTCTGTCACATTCCTGGCATGGAGACCAGCTATCCTGATTGAAGCTTTCAGGGGTTTTTTAGACCCTCTGGGCAAATGCCAGGATCATACCTCAAATTACTATGTATATTCGTCGGAATATAAGACAATAATTTTTTCCTAATTCGTCATCTGAAAAGCTCGGGGGTTGCCTTATAATCAGTGCCGACTTTGAAGATATTCTGTATAGGCATTTTCCTCGACACTGAAGATAGTGAAGCAAGGTCTTCTTATATTGAAGTAAATACAGTATATCACAGCCAGTTCCATTCTAATTAATAATGCACTAGTCATATAATTTGACCCTGTGTAGTCTTAGTCAATGACTCCTTCACTAAGTATGCTAACAAAACACACATACTGCATTTGAGCATCCCTCTTCAGCAATAAATGTTTGCATTGTCACAGACAAAATTACCTGCAGGAGGAGGAGGAGGAGGAGGAGGAGGAGGAGGAGGGGGAGGGGGAGGAGCTCATAGCTGATTTGATCGATAATTGTGTGGTGCCAGATGTGCAGAAACAGTTGATACACAAGCATACAAAGCAGAGACAGGCCAAGTATCTGCAAGAGGCTCATGCTTTGATATATGATCAATGTGAGAGGCTTCCTCCTGTGGCCCATCTTGTGATGAATCTGGTCGCAACAGGTTAGTTATCTTGTGGGAAAGTACCACGCTTTAAACATGTACATGCATGCAAGGTTTGAGGTTCTCATAGCAGTGTTGCTAAAGGTTCAGGGCCTCATGTACATGGTTGTGGAGGTGAAGCTCCATTTGTTATTAATCCTTTCACATTCTTTTTTAGGTGGTCCTACTGTACTCTGCTGTCTTGGGTGGTATTTCTGATATTTTTGGTAGCATTTCCATTAACATTCACACCATATGGTTTTCCCAGTGATTGTGTATTGCACAATCACATCACAAATATTTGCATTCCTAGTTTGGTTTTTATTTCTGTGTTTTACCAATTACACTGTCATGTTTTAGCTACTTTAGTTTGCATTAGTTTAAACTAGGACAAACTCAAGACATGTACTTATATTTATATGAATCAGTTTGGGTTTGGGATCCATATTGATCCCAGGATTTCTCTCATCTTATAATTTTCTTTAGGTACACTGCACAGTAATTTTCTAGTATCTTTTTAAGAAGTTTCATCACAGACAACACACTTAGCAATGAGTGCTGTCAATCTTTAATTCTTAGATTCAGTACTGCTGTAATTATATATAAGAATCAAAATTGTGACTGCAACTGTACACCCATGTACCTGTAGGGAATACGTTCCTGAAATAATTGCAAGTAAAGTCATAAGCTCTGTAGAAAGTACAACACTGTGGAAACAAAGTAGGAAGTGGTTCATTGCTTATTTATCTGAAGACAAAGATCATTAGAGTTTTCATACAAAGCGCATCAGAAATGCTGAGTGACATTTGGGAGGAACTGACATCTGTCATTTGCTTGTGGGGGGCTGACTTTGAGGGATAACCCCCCCCCCCCCCCACCCCCGTTAGCAATCACCCTATGTTGTATTCTTTCCCCTCTTCACAGCTGTTACCTTTCCAACTACATTGCTAATACAAGTACTTGTTTTTGAAAGGCAATTAATGTGCATGTGAGATGCTGCTGGTATGATGCATGGGTTAGGTACTGAGAAGCTGCACTTAGTCCACAAATATGTCCCATGGGAACTTCGGAAGGAAAATTTTTGTTGAGCCATGAGTAGCAAATTCACAGACAGGGAAGGATAACCGTATTTAATTTATAGGATGTGGCCATACCAGATTTCCAACTGAGCATTTATTTTCTTCCTGTTGTCATGACAGGAGTATTTTAAATGCCAGAGAAAGAGCTGTCTCTACTTTACAAATCCTTTGTAATGTACATGTTTGCTTACAGATACAAACACAAAAGACAAGACAGCAGCTACAAAGGAACAGTATTCACAGGCTATTGGTGGTGGTGGTGGTGGTGGTGGTGATAGTAGTAAGGAAACAGAGCCACAGCATCAAGAACCTTCTGTTGTTGATAATGATAATGATAATGAGGTGTCAGCTTGCAAGGAATCTGAAAGAGGGACAGAAGTCACAGCAATACCGGAAGGAAACTTCTGTAAATCTGGTGAGGGTGGAGAAACAACTTGAACTGTTGAAGGACTTGAAGATGATGGCGAACTGACTAATTAATACAAGAACCCAAAGCTCTGTCTACAGAAGATGAGGATGAAAAACTGAAACATTCATACAGTACATATGCTATAAGCTTCAAAGAGACTTAGAGTGATACCAGAAATGAAAATTATGAGCATTTAAAATCAAAGCCTAAACTAGGATTCACTCAACCTGGTACTATTGACAAAGATGACAAGGCTGAACCTATAAAGTCAAAGCCTGAATTTGGATTAAGACAGACTCTTTCTGGTGATATAGACAATAACATTTAACATCTAAAATCAAAGCCTGGAATTGTATTCAGAAAAACTGATGATAACAGAAAAGGAACATCAGGGCATTCAAATGCAAAATCTAAACTCATTTTCATGGACTGACAACCAATAATTACAGGAAACAGATAATACGTACAAGTGATAATCTATACAATGAACTGCACTGCTTAAGTGAATGGTAATGTCACTGATGATACGAAGAAGAGATCACGCCGACAGATACTAAAACTGTTGTAGTTAATTTGTGAATCTGTGGCTTTCATAAGTACTTTGCGTATCTTAATAAGTTAAGCAACAGTAGACTTTTAACCTTGTCATCAGTAAACAATGGAAATACTTAACTTTCTTGGTGCTCGTTCATTTCAGGAAGAGTACCACTTTTGTTGGTAGGCCCCTGGACTTTGCCCTTTTGTTTTCCAGTTGAGAGTAGCTTTGAAGGTGAATGAGTGAGCAGGACTGGTGTAATAACTGGCATGGAAAATTGCGGTGCTCAGAGAAGAACCTATCCCATTGCCAAATCAATGTTTAAATGACTGGGTTGGCATTTACATTTTAGTGCATGGTTTATGAAAAACCTGTTGTTTGAATAGGAAAAGATAAAATTGTTAAATAAACGGCATTTTGTGGGAAAAAAACAGATTGTGCCACAAGTCTTAAGAATGCAGTAAATTTTCCTGTGGCCTAAATATGTAACATGAATTTCTATGAGCATTTGTTTACATGCATTCATGTATATGAACATAGGTTGTTTAAAGGCTAATTAAGTTACATATTTAGTTTGTTCATTACAGAGAACACAGTGTTACCATTAGAAAGACCAGTCGGCGAATGCTGTGTAGGCGGAAAAGTGGTTTATTGTGAGAATTATGTGGAACACACAGATACAGTGTGTGAACAAAATGCAACATTAAACTTGGTGGTACATATACTAACCACTTGTCTTTGAAGTGTAAAAGAAGTTTATTATCTGCATTTGCTAGGGCATATCTATTTGCGTTATTTACCAGTAAATAGTGGTTTGCTTATTGTGTATGTTTGTTCCATGCTAGATTTAATGACTGGCAGCCAGGATGTGAATTCTTTCACACATGTTATTAAAGGGATAAGAGATGCATAGGTAGGAACATTCTTGTTGGGGGCATGGTAGTGATTCCTTTTGAATACTTTGTGGTAGAAGGTGTGGAGGACTTCTTTTTAAGTGGCTCAGCTGGTAATTTGCTGGGCATCGACACCCTCGTGGCATCAGAGCCATAAAACTTCAGTAGGCAGTCAGATGATGAAAGAGCAGTTTGTTGAAAATGAAAGTTTTCTGTGCTGGCATGTGTATAAGTAATGAAGAAGTAAACTTTGTGAGGCAGAGGACATTTCAGGTAGCTTGCCTCTACATTTCCAAGCGTTACCAAGTAGTTTTCTGTGGGATTTTCCATATTAGGCCATGTGTCACACTCTGTTATGTTATCAGAGTAACAGGTGTGATGATGATGTCTGGAGACATTGGATTGTTATGTCTAGCATGATTCTGACTGTCGACTCTGTCATATATTGTACATGATACTTAAACGTCTTATTAGGAGCTTGCAGAAATATCTGACCGCTTTCGTCCGTTTCGAATGAAGAAATAAAGGGACATTCTGGGTACTCAGTTCAGACTTCGTTCCCTTCGATTTTGTTCCCTACCTACCACGGATCTGAGCCGGTATTTTGACTTACTACCACGGATTATTTTACTACTGTATTAACAGCATGCAGTTAATCCGTGCTAGTACTGAAGGTGTCGAGTATGACCTGTGGTGTTGAGTTTGTGATTCTGGAATATCATACACCACTAAGCTATGCTAGCATCTTAGCTTTTATCCGTGATTGCAATAAATGGAAAGCAGCGAGAAGTGGCCTCCATTAACAGTATTTTGGATGAAAGAGAAATTTTGGAGTCAATTGTGGGGATTGTAATTTCTTGGGTTGGTAAAGTATAACTATGAGCAAAGTTTTAAAAGTACATACTGTTCCCAAACGTGTGGAAACAATGGGCACAGTTGAAAATGAATGTGAAGCATTTTGTGACGAATGGTTACAAATTGACACGTTCAAAGACTGGCTGGAACGTGTTCCAGAAGATCAATATAAAGCCAGATGTTCAGTGTGTAAAGTCACATTAGATTGCAGTATAAGTCAGTTAAGCAAACATGCTGGGTGTTCAGGACATCAAATAGCATTTCAGAATTCGAGAAAAAGGAAAGCAGTGATTGGGCAATTAATAGGTAAGGTTATGTTGTAGGTTGAGTTTTGACATGTACAGAAAGGACCCCGAATTTTGTATCCTTTTTCCCTACAACGAAGTGCATGCCGTGTGAGGTAATGATGAATGATGTTTACTCTTTATCGTAGTTAACACCACTTTTTATTTCTTATATTTTTCGGACTAAAGGTGTAAATAAGGCTGCGGTTCATCACGACGAAAATTCTCCATGTGAATGACAGTTTATTTTCAAGATGTCACGATTTTGTGGCGTATCATGATGCATTTGTTTGCACACAATGTTCTCAGTGCTGTTTATCAGACTAATAGATTGTCTTTTGGTAGTTGTGCGTAAGTATATTTTTAACTTATGAGATCACCGGTCTTCTTTAGTCAGTGTAAGGGTATTTGAACCAGCCAACAAAATCACATATATCCTTTGCTACATCACTGCCATAATAACTGAAGCTTCCAGTGATTGATGGCGCTCTGCACCAGGCAAAGGTGGTGTAAGTAATTGAAAATCAAGATAGCAGAGAGTAAGAGGTGGGCCAAGTAGGTGCTAGAAAGTGGATTTGTGAGGCTGCTATAAGTAATGCTAAAAACAAGAAGATGAAAATCACTTTTGGCATCTCAGGAGTTTTATGTGTAACTGCTGTCACATTATTGGTGTATTGCTGGTAGTCTTATGTTTGTTTTGGTCAGGCTAGGTTGGCGTAATGTCTGCTGTTTTTTAAATATATGCACTTTAAAGTTTTTGTATTCATGTTTCTTACAACCACTGGCATTCATGGCAGAGGGGATACAGGCATTATTTGGCATTTGTACCTTCTTTATATGACACGCTTTTGTTTCCATTTTCTTGTATTGCAATATCACATAGTTATCATAAATACTTATCTAATACTATAGAGCAGTGCCATTTTGCGTTGTGTATCCATTTAAGAATTGAGCTGCTGCCACTTTAAACAATACTGCGGCAGAAGAGGTGATGTTCAGGCACATTGCTATTTGTCACATTTATTTTAAAATAAAAGATTGAAGTTACTTTCTGCCAGTCATGTAATTAGTCTCAAATGTGCGTGGTTTAGTTGAGTTCCACTCTTATTTTCTAGGGAAAGTAATGGCAAGTTCTTCAGGCAGTAGTGGCCAACCTCGAAAGATCATACTCTTGCGACGTAATGTGGAACCTAATGTACAGTGCGAAGTTGTAAGGGAAGCAGTCGGGTATGTGTATTTGATGGGATTTTGAGAATATGAAATAACAGGTTGTGTTTGATAAAGTGGAATTAGAGAGAAACAGGGCTGGAAGAGATAACTTCCTTATAATGTGACGTCTGATAGCAGGAAACATCTATTGGTGCATGAGACTACTGTGTATGTGGTTTTAACTGCCAACAGGTCTGTTTTTTATGTATCAAGCATGTTGCGTGTCATTTGTTGGTGACAACATCACATACTTTTTAGAGTCTTTTTGAATTGTTAAGTTCTGGCAGTCAGTAATGTGCAGTACCTCTTTCTTTGTTTTACAGACTGGTTGTAGTAATTACCAGCTGTTTGTAATATGAAAATCAAAATTAAGGGTCTCGTTTATATACTGCATAAAGTTATTGATATCTTCACTCCAAAATGTTCAAAATGTATAATTAATTTAACTTATATGTTTAAGATGAGTGATGTGCATAAAATTCCGGTTGACTTCCTGCCATTGAATATTAATATCATTCACTTGTAGTAAGAAAACCAGAATTGTGCATAAATCATCCATCTTTAACATCTAGCGTGTAATAGAACCTCATGTAACATAGTTGTTTTATGTCTGACAGTGAGGATTTGGAAGGGGACACTGATATAACAGTGCTTTCTTCTCCATCTTCATTTGAAAAGAACATACATTTGAATGAGGTGCAGTTGGCGCAACAACGTAAACGCAAGTCATTTCGCTTGGAATGGCTTGATATCCCAGAATTCAAGGACTGGTTGAGTCCAGACCCAGACAGTCCATATAAGGCTCGATGTCTCGCTTGCAATACAGTTCTGAATGCGGGCAAAAGTGAGCTAGAGAAGCACGCCACAGGTGCCAAGCATGAGAAGGCAGTAGTAGCTCTGAAACGAA
The DNA here is from genome assembly GCA_013340265.1 of Coptotermes formosanus. NCBI lineage: Eukaryota > Metazoa > Arthropoda > Insecta > Blattodea > Rhinotermitidae > Coptotermes > Coptotermes formosanus. Next base: position 1,379,831 of record BLKM01000363.1, read on the forward strand.
TGGTGTTGGAGCAGCAGGCATGGGATGAAGTGAATGAAATGGATGAGGAAGGTAAAGGAACTTCCAGACCTGTAAACTTTGTAATTTACATATTGTGAGACATTAAATACTGCAGCCTTGCACAGCAAATGGTAACATAGCAGCTCTGAAGAAGAAGAGGGACTGAGTGACCTAAAAAATTTTTTTAAGGTTTGTAACATGTCAGCCAGGCCTAAAACTGGGAAAGACGACAATGACAGCTTGTAAGGTTATATTTACATGAGGGAGGAGCAAGAATAGCTCAGTCAGAGTAGACCTAGGCTGTGGGTTGGGACAAGCATGGTATTATATGATTTATGAGAGGGACAAGAGATTTTTCTGTTCTCCAAAGTGTCCAGTAGGGTACATGGTGGTGCAGTTGGTGGAGGCACTGTGCTACAAGCCGGAAGGTCGCAGGTTTGATTCCTGTGGGGTCATTGGGATTTTTCATTAACTTAATCCTTCCAGCCACACTAAGGCCCTAGGGTCAGCTCAGCCTCTAACAGAAATGAGTACCAAGAGTATCTCCTGGGCAGAAAAGGCAGCTGTATGGCTGAAAACCTTACCACCTTCATATGCTGATTGTCTAGAAATTATGGGAGCCTCAACCTCCTGGAGCCTTAAGGGCCTGTAAAGGGATCACTTTAGCAAAGTGTCAAGATCAGCTGCAGGGGCCACCAATCCTACTATTGAATGGGTAGGAGGTGCTCTTTCCCCAGCATAAAGCAATTGGGGCATGAAGTTGACCTCTTGCCTTTGTCTCTCCAGTCCTTCCAGTAGCCTGTACGTGTTTATGGCATTGACAGGGACTACTTTACTTTACTCTGATTTACTTGAGAGAGTGAAGGTGGATGAGCAATGAGACTGGACGAGTTTTATTCCTGGCATGGTCAGACATTTTTCTTCTCACGATTACATCCAAGACTGGATCTGGGGTCCTCCTTGTCTCTTTAAATGGTACCAGGGTGTCTTTCTCAGGGTACAGTGGCTTGTGTGTGAACCCAATCACTTCCATTTAATTCTCAGATTAAGAGTGCGTGTAGCTGTATGTCTTTGTGCCGTGGTGCTTGACTGTTTGTTTTCACTTGAAGTCTTTTGTGGTTTACCTCAGTTCCTGTGAGTACATGTTGAGATAATACCTCAATTTCGGCCTTGACCATTCTCTCCCATGACCTTTACAACTCATATTCACTGTTATCCAGTCATTCAGTGCTATATAGTCAGAATTACTGACAGCATCATTAAATAAACTATAAAAAAAGCCCTTTGGGCAAAATTCATGACTGGTTGCAAACCATACCTGAAAAGAATCCTCAGCAACAACATTTCAGTTCCTTGCATTTATCTTATTGCACATTGGTGAGCTCCTTAATCAAATTTCATTTCTCATTCCATTCAGAAGTTGTTTTATGACGACATGTTATTACTTATTGTGACAATCTGTAAATTCTTTGGAGAGTATCATTTAAGGAATATTAGTACATGTTGTGTGACATTTACATGGGCCTCAGATCATGTATTTTGCTTTACAGAAGACATTGATGATATGTATGACTCAAGTGTGAATATGGGAACACAAACTATGCTGACTGGGTAAGTGTGAATACATATTATAAACTCCTTGTTTAAAGTAATTAGTCCACTGAAAAGTGAGAATTATGCCTGTGTGTGACAGTGAGCAACTGGAACAGAGTCAGCAGCTGGAGATTTTGAGTCGCATCGCCTCCTCAGTTGAGAGTTTGGCTGCGTCAGCGGCAAGTGCTTTTGAGAATCTTGCTAGACACCAAGAGACAATGAATAACATACTGATGCAGCTGGTCAGTAAGTAGTTCTGGCTGTGTAACTCATCGGTTTAGTACAATACAAACTGATTATGTATATGTGTTTCGTGTCCAAGACATATGAAATTAAATTGTTATTATAATGTACTAACATCGGATGGTTCATTTCAGTGGTGATGTGGGAGGATGACTGGATGATGATGTGGGTGTGGCATATTTTATTCCTTTTGTTACATTTAGTACATTAGAATGTAATTGAACATTCCCCCAGACACACTTAAGACACGAAAGCATGGAATATACAAGTCTTATAAATTAACTAGCATTATAGTAACAGGATACATGAACTTAAAATTGTACCTTGAAGGTATTCACAAGAGTATGACGGGCATTGCGGAACTACAGACACAGCACTTCGTATCTGCTCATTTTAAATGTATTAGTACAGCAAAATTCCATTAGTCCAACTCGCATGTGTTTGGTCAGGTACCAAAGTATCGAATATTCTGGATTATCAGACGGCATCTACACTGATCCAAGTTCTTATAGGTAATTTTTTGCTACTGCGTCTATACTTGGGCTGTACAACTAATCAGAGGAGTATTCCATTTGGGTATCTCCTCCATCTGCTGGTTCAGGGCATCAGGGTCCTCTTTTGTGTTTTCTGGAGTCTTCGTAGCTGAAGAAGTTGATGGAGTAGGGGACAGGGGGTCAGGATGTACCACAATGGTCTATGTACAGACATGCATAGAGGCCTTTCTGAACATGTCCCTGAGATCTGCCTGTTTCATTGATGAAGCTTTTCTCTGGTAAAAAGCAAAACTTCCGGTCTTGGGCCTACTCTCCTCAAGCCCTGATTGTCAGAATTTCTGAATTATCGGATGATGGATTGAAGGAATTCTGCTGTGTTTGTTTCCATATGGAAGTGCCACTCGTATCAGAATGATACTGATCAACTTATGTCTAGTATAACTGTAAATACATGGAGGTTTAATGAAAGTTGCATGTATGTCTACTAAACTGAAAACTAGGGTAATCTCAGTTTCATTAGTTCCAAGCATAATACTTGTTTCCCAGACTTCACTGTTCCAGGCAACACCAGTTTCATACAGCTGTGCCTTGTTGTGAGGATAGGCTGTAGACAGTTTGCATCTCAGAAGATGCGTAATTCTCCCATGATAGAGACCAACACCTTAACCTAGCAGGAAACCTTGCTGGGGGCTACATACATGCATGCAGAGAAATCTGCAATGAATGTAGCAGTATACAAACCTGGGACCTTCTACACATAAGACCCACCCAGTGCCTATCTCCAAACAGCCAAGTTCTCATGCCTTATTTGTAGAACATTTAGTATCAGCTACATTGCTTGGAACTGATGCTGGTGCAGAGTGCTCGTGGACTGATGGGGGAGCTGAAGAAAACTTCATTGCTTTGTCTAGTGCCACTGAAAGAGAAAGCTGGAAAAGAGAATGTATCCACATTCAAGCCAGTGAATGTTTCTTTTTCCAACTAAGATAAATTAATGTTGTCCCTGTGCATGCCATGAGGGCATATGGGGAGTGTAGGTGTGGCTCTGCTCATTCTTTATTCTTGGTGTTAGATGGAGTTGAGTGGTCAGCTTCATGCCATAGCTGCTCTGCTGGTGGGAAAGAGATCCAAGCACCTACTAAATAAGAGGCTGGGTGGGCCTCAGAATCGGTCCCTGCTGGGAATCTAAGCACGGTCCCTCACTTGTTTGCTGTATGGCCTAGGCACTGTAGTGTCTCCACACTCCTGGTTCCTTCCTTTTCCAACTCACTGGTTAAATTCTAGAATCTTGCTGTCTTCACCAGGAGATGTGTAACAGCAAATTAAAACCTTTTTTTTAATGCCACCCCCCACCCAGTGAAAATTAATGGTGAATGAACATTTTTGACTTCGTTGTGATTCCAATATATTTTGAGCCTCTGTGTGAAATAAATACCAAAGTTCTGGTAAGAACTTCTCTTTAAATGGTTCCACTGATTGATATATAGTCACATAATTGCACTATACTAAAACATTCATGGGCACTATTAACAACAAAAGAAATGAGGGAAATATTTTTACACAAAGTGAGCACTACATACTCTTATCATATGCTTCCATATCAAATGTTACATGTCTGTAATATCTTGTGAGTTACAGGTATTAAATGTGAAGGTGAATGTAGGCTTCTTGTGCCTGTCACGTCATTAAATTCACATTCTCAAAGAGTATAAAAAGTTTCATGTTTTCCAATGATCCATTACTACTCAAAATTTCAAGACCCACCCCAACTTAAATAATGCTTGTGTCCCACTTTTCTCAGAGGCCAGGCCTCTACAGCCATTCATATGAAACTTGTTGAAGACTGATGTTGATTCAGAATTTACTGAAGGCACACATAACACACACAAGATACAGTGAGGAAAGTGGGCTCCTTCCGCATAAGAACATTTCACTTTGAAGGGATATTGTTGGCTATTTATTCAGGCATTAATGAGCAAATACAGTACAAATTACTTCAACAGTTGAGCAATTTGTACAGCTTACAATTTTATATTAAATTTAATTTTAACATAGTAGAATATCAGTTAACTTAATTACAATGTAGGGGACACGTGTGGGGCAGGGAGTTCTACTTTATTTTAAGTTAATATCTAGTACATGTGTAAACCAGACCAAGTCTGTTTCCCATAATAGAATGCTTGTATGTCAAAGAGTTAAATATTTATTGAATGCAATAGGGTAGAACAGAAACTGAGTCTTGTCTTTCAAATAATAATATAAATGATGTTTTTGATGTGTTATTTAGACATAAGTTCTATTTGTAGCTAGGCATATACAAGATATTTTGAGGGGGGGAGGGGAATCTGCCATACTTTGGGAAAACATTTCTTGGGTTAAATTACATCAATATAATCAAGAATACCTCAGTTGAACGGCTATGGAGATACTGACCCCAGAAAAATGTGTTCTTGTGGTTCCACGTACTCTACCTATTTAGCACGATGCATTATCTGTACACTGCACACATCCGTCCTCGAGCCGATACCAAAGACACCCTATGCAGAAGCGCATGTGCTATATAAAGTACTTGGACTTGGAATGCTAAAAGCAATTTTTATGAAACTAATGCAAGTTCTTCTTACTTAATATCTTTATGTGACTCAGATATTAATTAGATGTTAACTACAGATGTCAACATTACAAGAACTACACAGTCTTCCTAGTTTTAATATGCATTTTGTAATCAGTAAATTTACAACGGCTCATTCTTTAAAACTTCTTGCACCATTATCTCTGTAACCATTCAGCTATGGATATAAGAATGTTTTCCCAAAATATTGCAGGTTCGTCCTGAAACATCCTGTATATAAACTGTAATTCAGCTGTTGCCATGAACTATCCAGTTTTGTTCCTTGCAATGGTCATAGTGATACTAGTATTGAGTACAAAACCAAAATTAAAAAAAGGACAAAATCTGATGGACTGACATAAAGGGAACAGAAGCCCAGGAATTTGTCCTTTTTTGCCATACACTTCCTTACAAATTTGACTGTTGCATGTTACAAAAATGTGGTGTTGGTGAAGCATGTCAGACAACAGCGTTAAGCACTGTTCAAGCCACAAAAGAGCATACTTTTCTAGAATGTTTAGAAACACATTACTCTTTGTTTACTCTGTGTAGATGTATGTTGGCTGGACTGGAATCCCAAAATTCAGTAATTATGCTTGTTTAAAATACGTCACACATGGAATGCAGCTTTGCTGCCCCCCCCCCCCCCTCCACACACACACACACACACACACACACAAAAGAAAACCTCCTGTACTAAACTTCTGCCATCAGAAAATTCAAGTAAGACTGTCAGTCAGATTCAGTAGTGTTGAAACATTTTCAGCTTAATAGGAATTTAAATAGTCATTTGTAAAAGTTGCAGGTTGTTTCATAACAAGGCTTACCAGAAGACATGCTGCTGGCACAGTTCAATCCCAGCTATACAAGCTCCTAGATTTTGCTGTTATGATAACTAGGTAAAGGGTGTGCAAACTCCATCCCTTTTTGTGTAACATTTAAGAAATCTGGGAGACCATAAACAGCACCTTAAATGAAAGAACAAATAACTAACATGCTCAGACAACCATGTTGCATAGTTCATACTATACCCAGGATACAACCACACTCACTGTTCATGCCTGGTTTTAAACCATTTTTTTTTTGTACTGTAAATAGTTCAAGGGCCAACAGAATGGTCTGTTTTAAGTCAACACTGAATGTCGTGTGACTTCTTTCTGTTACGGATGGGCCACTGCAGTGTAGAAATCAAAACAAAAGCTCAGTGATGGACATGAAAATAAAATTTGATATGCTTTTGTAAATAATGAAGCAGCTTCTTGAGAATACAGTGCCTGGCAAAAATGTGCCAGTAAGGTACACAAATGTATGGACAGAGCTGGAGTTTATAACAGACTTTGTCAGGAACCTTTTGAATTTAATTTAATTTTGTAATAAAGTAGTAATAAATATGCTTTATTTCAGTTAGTTCTCTGTGTTGGTTTACAGAAAGTGACCAAGCTGATAGTGATGTTTTACTGTGTATTTTACAATTGTAAAGGTTTTGTTTTTAGGAAGTTACAATTGGAAATAAACATGGCCATCTGTCAGCAGACCACAGGATGTATAAAACCTTAAAATAATGCCCCAGTTAATGTAAGCAGCAATGCTAAAGTCTGCCCACAATTATTTTTAAGACGGACCATGTCAGAATTTTAAATTCTCCAAACACCCTCAGTGTGTGTTGTTCCCTGAGGCTGTGAAAACCACATTTCACAATCATTCAAAATGAAAAGCAAGTGTTACTTGCATTTTAATATATACTAATTGTAATATTTTCAGGTAAGAGGCCAAAGGTTCTGAAACGAATGGTAGTAAGCAATCACAGAATGTCATCTGCTCTTAACTTCGTAAATTCAATTATGATTTGCAAGATTTGAGGTTTTCACAGGAGTGTTATTTGAGGTTCCTGTCTTCTGGGATGTTATGCTGCATCCGGTGATAACTAATGATATACCGCTGGATATGGTGTAACATCTCAGAACACCTGAATCTTACACTACATTCATTTGTTACTGTCATTCCCAAATATTTGAAATCCAACATATATTTCAGAAGATTTATTGGTTCTCTCTGTATTCTGATTTTCTGACAAGACATGACATTGTTATAGAAACGTCAGCTCGGTGAGAAGAATCTGAACTGTGCTGTGTATTAGATATATTGTAAATTCAAAGCAAATGGCAACAACTCTCTTCAGAAATATTACCCTTGTGATATTTACAGGATGCACAATACTTCAGTGAGATAAGTATTTCACAAGCCAGTTGTCTTTTATTTGTTACGTGCTACAGTTTTCAAGTAAAAGTAATTAGTAAGAGATTATGGTCTCAGCATTTAAAAATTTAAGATTACACTGCTGTAAAATGAGTAGCATCATTTTGACACTTCATCTGAGGTCTGTGCCTTTGCCTTCTTTGCTAAATCAACTTTGCAGTTGTCTGGTTCTGCCTTCCTCTTCATTGTAGCATTCCTGTCCCTGTCTTCTTCTTGTCCAGGAGCAGTGACATCACTGCTTACTACTGTTGAGGTCCTTACTTTCCTCCAACCTATCCTGCCTTCAGCCTCGGTGGATCCAACTGGCAACATGTTCCTGGCAACTCTGCCCTCTACCTCGTGACTGGTCCCTGCCTCTGTGATGGCTCCACTCTCCTCACGTGCACGGCTGAGTTCAGCAGTGAGGTCAGCAAACTTATGATCCCACTCTTCTAGGTGTCTTTTGAGTTCTGCAATCTGTGCCTCTTGCTCAGTGAGTTTCGTTGCTTGTTCTGCCAACTTTGTGTCCTGTTCAGTCAACTTTGCTTGCTGCTGCATAATCTTTGCTGACTGCACCATTAACCGTGCACCGTATCGCTTCAGCTGTGGAGGAATAACATTCACACAACCATTGTCTGTTAATATAACTGAGTGCAGAAGTATAACAGTTACTAATATACTGCTTCATATTTTAAATCTCAACTGGGAAACAGCTACTTGAACCAGATTTTTTTCATAGTTTTCCTCGGCCGCTTCAGACAAATGGGAGCTGGAACAGCATAGTATAGTGACTAGGCTACAAGCTGGATGATCTGGGGTTCAAATCCCACCAGGGGCAAGAGATTTATCTCTTCTCCAAAACATCCAGACAGGCTCTGGCACCTACCCACCCTTCTGTTCAGTGGGTGCTGGGACCTCTTTCTTCAGGGGTACAGCAGGCAGGGTGCGACACTGTCCACTGACCTCCACTGAGTGCTGATGTTAAGAATGGGTGGAGCTCTGCCTCCATTCCGCATATATGCCTTCACGGCATGTATAGAGATGACTTATCTTTTTTACTTTTTGTTTACCTTTAGAAAAATTACAGGATATATTGTGGTACTTTAAAGAGGGTTTATAGGTTGAAACCACTCTGGAATGTTTTGCACGTTAACAGGGTATTCTTGATTTCCAACAAATTTTTATCTCAAAAGAATGATCTGGTGACAAAGGTACTGGTATTAATGCTGGTAACCAAGTTGACTCCCAAATGTAATGAGACTCCTGCTAGAATGATATGTTCAGAAGGGGCCATAATTACCGTATGTCATGTCCTCCTACCTCATTCTGATCATCTTACTATCCCTACTGGACACTGTATAATCTTTACAAAGCACACAGCATCATTAAATAAGCTATGAATGGCAAGTCAACTTACTTTGAGAGAGAGATTACCAACAGACCTCTTGAGGCACCCAACAGATTCTTTATTCTGTTTTGTTCTGCTATGGATCTTGCTGAATTCCATACGCAGCTTCTCCTGACCCAGTATGCGAGGTGTGGATGTGCCACTCATCAAGCAGGACCCTACAGACATTGCATCCATATGACATTTTCTTGGCGCAACAGTCATAATAATACTGGCACTTCTGTTCCCTGTACCTGTCATGGAGTATGACGTATGAGCAGATGATGATGACAGATTGTGTTTTAGCAGTGGTACAATCTTCTCGTCAAAATGTTCCATGGCCATAGAGGAGATGTCTCTCAACTCCTGTAGAACTTCATGTGCTCTAGGAGTTTCAGAATCCTTGAGTCTACGAAGTACTCGAAAAATTTCATCAATTACCTGTAAATATTGTGTTACAAGACTGTATTAACACCAGAAATGGGGACTGGCTTCATAGAACAGTTGCCTACTTGTCACATTTCCAGAAAGTTGTGTCCTTCATTGGCATTAAACTCTTCAACAGTCTTCCCCACAGGCTCAGAAGTATTACACATAAAAAGCAGAGGCTGTACCCAGATGTGCATTGGGTTAGTGCAGCTAGGACATGTGGTGGGAAGATGGCGACAGCTACGTCATGGTATGGAGGGAGGGTTTAAAGGAGAACTTTGTATATCTGTTAACATTTTCCAACATTCCAATCATTGGAATTTTGATAACCACTTTTAGCTAGCTCTTTTCAAACTTGTATTTATGCATGTTTTAATTTCTGCAGTTGCAACTTGTCTATAACTTCAGATATTGTCGTACCACTTAAGTCATCACTGTTAACCATAACACTATACTCCTCAGTTATAATGACGCTTGTTTATAAGAACACAAAATATTTAGTCCCTTTCATGGTGTCGTGAGTGAGTTCGACTGTATACGATAAACATAAATGGTATAGTGGCTGTGCTGAAAGAAAGCCTCTAATGAGCCTTCTAATTATTCGTATAATAATCCTTGCCCTGGGCCTGCTGTACAGAAGTCCCACGAGCTGCCACTGATGGATTACATAAAATAGATTCACACTGGGCAGTGAGACTTGTATAAGGCCGATTAAAAGGCTTGTCACTGATCTCCTGATGCGTCTAGCTAGAATATTAAATACTGAAGACCATTCTTTATGAAGCATGTTTCTGTTATTCTGAATGTACAATGATATATTCTGATGTACCAGTCAGTGCCTGAACAGAGCTGCAAGACCCTGTGCAAGCTTCACCCTCATGTTGAAGTGACTGACAGAAGACTAGTCCTTCAGATGAAGACTGCAATGTCAGTAAGAAGTTAGTGCTGCCTACCACAACAGTCTAGTATCATAACAAACAACTTACCTGCCAAATTTTGATTAAATGAAAATGTTCAAGGAACAAATATGATTTCGAAACAAGTAATAACTCACCTTCCCTGGAATGAAGCAACAGAGACCAGCATCAATATATTTAGTGAACGTCATGGCAAGAATAGACAGACGTGTTTCTATAGCTGTTAGAATGTCACAATGTCGTGCTAATGGATGACTTCGTCTTTCTGATTCGCGACGAGGAAGTTGTGATTTCACTGCCTTCAGACAATGTCTGTGATGTTTCTCCACAAGGATAAAACCTTTGTTTAACAGCTGTTTACACAAGGTATCAAACTGCCTACATATCTAGAACACAACCACACAAATCAGTACAAGATGTAGAAATAATGGTCAGATTTCATTAGGATATTTTGTTATCATAGTATATAACCTTAATAACAAACAGCCAAGAGTATGTGAATTATTTCTGTGATTTCATGGTTCTGTCAGTACCTGAACACTAATGCTGATGGTTGTATGTTTGGTGAATAATAATGTGGAAAGTATCTGGAAGTGAATGAGGCCTAATCATGCAGATGTGTCAGCATTTGCCTCAATGGACTGAACAAAAACCACAAAAACTGTCAGTGTCGCCAGCATCATGAATCCACAAATTAAAAAAAAGAAAGCTGCAAGCTCACCAGTTTGTTAGCCACAACTTAAATCCACGACAGCTTAGATATGAAGCCAAAGGGCTACCCACCCAGGCCATGAAATTAAGTTTAAATAATGGCATGATTTATTTAATTCCATGCAGAATTCCTATTTATGCAATACAATTCATGAGCAAAACCAAAGTTCACTTGTAACACCAAAAATCGGAAGGGGTGGGGCAAGTCATCCCATCCCCAGCATGTTACCAATAAATGGGGAACCACGTGTGCACAACATCAAAACCCATTTTCCCAGACTTAAACAAGCTGCCTGTAACCTGAAACAAGGTGAAGTCAGAACCAGAAGATTACAACTAAAAATTCTGCACGACTTCTTCTGGCATCATTTTCGCCGTCTGAATATTTCGTAACAAAGGGTTGGTCGGACATATAACACGCGTACAATCATAAATGTTAATTCACGATTACAAGCTGACCACATTATGATATCTTACTATGTGGCTGGCGAATAATCGTTACACTACACAATGGGAGAGGATGCAAATCATACTGGAATAAAAATCCACGAATGTAACCTATAATACGTACAATTCTGTATCTAGCAATATCATCGTACGTTAAGTACGACAATATCTTCTCTAGCACAATATCTGGTAAACTTAAGAGCTCCAACATTATTTCTACAATACAAATCGTAATCAATCACTTTACGCCTGCCCGACAGGAATTTCGTCCGTCAATGACTATGTTATCTGTGACCGTCGGAACTGAGGTGGACCATGGTTACCACCGATTTCTACAACCGAAAATACTTCCGCATGCACCGATAAGGCTATTGTTCAAAAATTACAGTTAGCAGTGTCGACTGGTGTCGACCGACATTTCAGACGAGCGTGTTGTTCATGTGTCCAGGATTAAGGTCCTGGACAACTTCACCTTAGAATACTACCAGCTGAGATCCCAGTAGATTTGAATCTTCGCCACTGTAAACATTTCTTTAATCTCACTCGCTACTCTCATTACTTCATGAAAGTAACGAAACAGAATGTTATATTTATAACACTTATGCACGATTCTGAGTCAAGAAAAGCTGCCAATTATGATGACGAGCGTTTTCGGGAATAATCTATGATGTATTTATTTTTGTGATGCTACTAATCATAAAATAGTTATTGTAGATAGTCCAAGTACCGTAACAGTTATAATACCAAACTGTGTATGATTTGAGGGATCTACAGTGGTAAAAATTCATATTATGGGGTCGTAGACTATAAAGATTTACATCTGGAAAATTAACGTTGTTTGTTTCTCTAAACAGTTGGTAACCATCTGCAAGGCCAGACGGCCGATATACATTATGTCGGTCACCGTGGACACCTCAAATCTCACTTTTGTCAGTTGTGTGCTGGTTGTAATTTTTTGTTCTTTTTTAATTCTGGGTCCACAGGTTTCATAGCACATGTTTCTGTCGGTTCTCTTCCAATCCATGGTTACTGACATGGTGCGACCGTAGTAAGCGCGTATATACTATCTGTTTGTTGTTCATAGATGTCGAGGCAGTAAAGCCTCTGAGGTGTACAACCGTGAATCTATCACTACTCTGTGACAATAAACTGGACGAGGCCCTTGCCGCGAGTGCTGCTCCCTATCGGGTATGTGGGACGGTTAGGACGCTTCCATCAGCAACTATTCCGCATTCAGTTTCAACATGGCGTTTAATGGCGAAGGACCACTGATCAAGCGGCAGCGAACCGATGCAGAATCCAGCCAACACAGGGTAAGTTGCTTGGAAGTTTTGTATCATGAGTTGGTTGCACAAAAGTATTTTATGGCATATTCTAGTGCGTCGTGGTTTATTGTTACGTGGGCAACTCCTTGGCGTCGTGTGATTCCGGCGCCATTAATTGTGTAATCTGTAGTCGTGTTTGCAAGATGTTTTTCATCGCCGCCAGCGTTTGTGACACAGGAAACACGTAAGTGTAATGTTTGTGGATGGAAATCGTATTCCTTTAACGAATTACTCATTCGTTTCGTTGCAAAGTGGAGAAGTTTGTGGGATATTACAGTACGGGTAGGGAAGGACTTCATGTCTCTTTGTGTAATGTGGTTCATATTGTCTTCAGTTATGACGCGTTATGATCCTTTAGGTTAGTACCAGACTGCCAGAGGAACATCCAGCCAAATCCTGCGGGATAATAACACACAAATTCTTGACAGTTTAATGTTCAGTACATAATCCTTTTAGTTAGCAATTATGGCAAGTGCATAGTAACGTGTGCCGCAAGGATTGCCGTGCGGCGTAGGTTCCGATCATATCGCTCCGTGAAAACCATTAGCGAGGTGTAGGATTCGGTTACATCATGGCAGTTTCCGTGTTTTCATGCCGTAAGTTGCGGAGTTTTCACAAGAATTTATTTCGCTGAGTAGTAGTATAGTGATGCCGTAAGTTGCGGAGTTTTCACAAGAATTTATTTCGCTGAGTAGTAGTATAGTGTAGTCTGTATAGATGTATATAATGCGGATGTTAGATTTATACATATGTGTGTAATATTTTTATTACATGACGCATATGCCCACAGTAAGTGCTGAAGTAGCCTAAGCCTGCTCGCTTTTACACCAGCATGTGCGCTGTGTCATAATTTGTGAACCTCGCGCGCGCGTGTGTAATTATGTATATGTAAAAAATTCATTTTTTAATGTAATTATTACCATGTGTGTGTGCGCCTCTCTGGCTTGTTGTGTTGGAATGTTTTACAGCTGTAATTTACGTTATAGCCATTAAAGTTTTCTTTGATTGTGTTGTTGTGTCTGTCTGACAACAATTAGTAACTTTTCTGTGGATATTATCTTTAATTTCTCACAAAGAATGTGAATGGTTCATGTAAACTTTATTTCAGTGCCCACCACAAAAAATAATCGCATATTTTCAGATCTGGAGGTCCAGGAGGCTACACTTTGCAATCTATCAACAGTTTGCTGAATATGTCTTGTAGGGTATTGTATGGTCTTTGGCACTGTTCTGCAGGAAGTAACATGCAGGGCTGTGGAGTCGGTACACAAAACTTCTGACTCCGACCCCTCGATTTTTACAACTGCGACTCCCACTCTTTTGTAAAAGCTCAATGTGTATTAATAACGGTAAACCTGTAAGACAGTTCATAACTACGTCAGTCATCAGGTTACTTTTTAGACTTATAACCCATTTTTAAATGTAAGTCTAATGGTTATTGTAGCTATGAGGGCCTGGAGTTGGAGTTTCTAGTTACGGTTTTAGACTGAGGTTGGAGTGGGAGTTGATGCATTTTTACTGACTATGACTCCCTGTAAAATTCCTTCCGACTCCAACTCCACAGCCCTAGTAACATGACATCAGGAAAGAGTGATGTAAGAATTGACCAGACACGGCAGTTGGAATTATTGTCTCTTTGAGAAATTCAGTCTATGTGGTTTTGTGCATACTCATTTCATACAAGATTCTGACCTGAGGTCAATGCAGTTAATGTAAATGGTGCCTTGTCCAGGAAAAGCACAAGTTCTGGATCAAGAAATGTATGGGTTGCTGGTTCTTAAAGCCACTTGCAGTAGCAATTACTTGCTTCGTAGTTTGTGTGAAAGAGGTGGTATATGGTATGATTTTGTATGGGTATTTTAAATTTTTTTTTTTGACCTGTGAGCTGAGGATTTTAACACCCCACGTTGAACGGCCGACTGGTGCAGAGAGTTTCAGGAGCAGATTTTTGTATTGGCAAGTACATTTTGGAAACATTTATCTACCCTTTTTGTGGTTTTTCTGTTGTGTGAACTTTTTATGGCAGTATTGCTAAAGGATATCGATGGATTGTTTTGGAGATTTAGAGAGGTGCGTTTTTTGAAGAAGTTTGAATTGATAGTTGCAGATGCTTAGGCACAGATATCTCAGACTGCGTGTGTACTGGTCACATGTTAACGTGTGAGCTTGATTTGTGGATATTCATAGTAATTTTTGTGTGCTCTGAGCTCACAAGGCTCATCATATGGCCTGTGCCCGCAGATTCATGTTACCCCAAAGCTGATGTTTGGAGAGGAGACCCGAATAAAGCATAATCTGGTCAGTAATACTATAACCAAAACTAACACATTTAATTGTTGTGAGAAATAGTATCATTTGACCTAATTATCAAACTCCATGGTGTGTTGTTTGAGAGTAGGGTGCTGAGGAAGATATGTGGGCCTCAGTGGCACAGGGTAACGGGGGACTGGAGAAGATTGCATAATGAGGAGTTTTATGAACTGTACTCCTAAATAGAATGTAATTTGGGCGATACAATTAAGAAGAATGAGGCGGATGGTGCATATGGTGTGTGTGGAGAGGATGTTTCTGTTTGTGTCAAGTCCAGTTGTGCCAACCATGGTATGTGGTTTTGTGCAGCCACGTCTTTTTTTTTGTTGCATACTTACTAAAACCCGTGGTTTCCGCACAAACAGTTCAGCATTTGTTTGGGGACTGGATGTAATAACCAGATGAATAAATTTCACGCGATTGAGATGCGCGCTGTTCTGGGGTGTTACGCAGCGTCGAGTGGTAATGGTTTACCGACGTTTCGGGACAAGGCATCGGTCCCATCTTCAAGGTCCAAGAAGTCCAATAAGTGGACTTCTTGGCCGTTGGAAATGGGATTGATACGTTGTCCCGAATCGTCGGTAAAGGGTTACCAGTCGACGCTGCATAACACCCTAGAAGAGCGCAGAACATTGTGGCGGAATCCTGGAATCCACTTGAGTGTTATGTTTCATATTAACCTTTTCAGGCCTAGCGGTAACTTTATGTACCATCAGGTTTAACATTAAAAAATTCTACGTGGTGCCCACATTGCGTTTATGTGTTTTGTACGGATCTCAGAACAAACAGCAACTTTTGCCTTATAAAACATTAAGAGATTGGTTTTTATAACCGAAGTGGAGAGTGTTTACAGCGCGGTACGCACTGAGTCCTTATA